>JAHXMU010026435.1:565772-582524 GCA_019455685.1 Philornis downsi
CGCATATGTACAAATTACACTTGCCCCTGATTTTCGGCGTGAAAGTAACGTTATTACATATACTATTACATATATTATTATTATTATACATAGCGATTATAAACGTAAAATAATGTAATAGTATATGTAATAACGTTAAATACTTTCACGCCGAAAATCAGGGGCAAGTGTAATTTGTACATATGCGGATAAATATATATGTATATATAAATATATACATATATGTACGTATAAACGTTAAACGCGAAAAGAGCAAACAACCAAAATTCTCAACCAACATCACTCATTACTTTAAACAAAGCAAACTATAAGAACATAAGAAAAGTGATCAACTTAGTCTCTATACGCATTATTATGCAAACAGACTTGATTATATGCAATTCTTCACTTACTTTGCCTTGATTTGCATTCACGACAGCTATTGCATTTTTCTGGCACATTTGAAGAGATATTGAGCCACATCAAAGCAGATCAATTCTCTTTCACTTACTGCTATTCAAAACTTCGTTTTTGCCTATTAATCATATAGACAGCTGAAAAGGAAAAAAAATAATATACACTGGTTAACAAATTGAAAACAATAAATTATTACATCGAACGGTATATAAATAAAATAAAACAAAACGTCTTCAACATTAAAAATTAAATTTAATTAAAAGTTTATAATCTATTAAAAAAAATCTGCGAAAGAATTTGTACATAATTATATACAAACTACGAATAAACGAACAACAAAAATATTACAAGCGAAAACACAAATATCATAAGCGTACTGTGACGTTGAAAAAAATAACGTCACTAGTTAATTGTGGTCGATAAATTTGAATGCAATTAACAAATAACATTAGTAATATACTGAACAAAAATTTATAAATTGATCGTGGAAAAATTTAAAAAAATAATAAAATAAATAATTTAAGTTAAATGTGAAATTACATACATACACACACTTCAAAATTGTCGGGAGAATTTTAAAGTATAGTCAACAATAGTTTAACTCCTTTCAATTATATACATTTTCACATTCTATATACATACATATATAAGCATTAACAACTAACAATTCTGGAACGGAAGCCATCGACGGGCTTTTTCGGAAATAAAATAAATTTTATCGAAAAAAAATTTGGAATATTTTACACATAACGTAATTAACATGTCTTAGATATTCAAGATTTTGACTTCGTCTTCCTACTCGATCTTTGACCAGTTATATTTTTTCCCCTCACAATTTTAAAATAAATTGTTTGGAGTCAAATATATTTGGAAACTAATAATTATCGATTTCCTATATTTACATTCGGAATTGCCAATTTCTGAATAGCTTTTTTCTCCTCAAAGTTAAAATTTAAAAATTTTGAAAATTCTTTCGTTGTAAACGGAAAACCAACAATTTTATTAAATTGTGCAAAATCTATATTCAATTATCTCAATTAAATAAAGGCCTACAGTCCCGAAAACTTTTTCTCTAAACAGATTAAAATCACTGCATTTTATTTTTGTCAATTCCAAATTTTTCGCATAAACAGAATTTAATTAACTTGCAAAATTTTCACATCGATTTGGTTTGTCTAATTTTTTCTGTGGAACATAGATTTCCGCATTACGTCGTACTCTACTTGTGCCTGTAAATATAAAAATGAACCCTGATCCCTCCACTACACAATCTAGCAAACTAATACTTCAGTAAACAGCAATATGAACGCCTCCAACAATTTTTCGGGAGCAGAAAAGATTAGAGAAAGCACATCTACGGAAAATAATCGTTTCCTTTTTTGTTGCGATCAGCTCATTAATGTCTGCTCGAATATTCAAAATGTAGATATCCAAGAGCAAACGGATTCTATGTTAGAGGTTAGGCTGAATGATTTAGATAATTGGTTCAGAAAAACACACACCAGCTTCGAAACAGTTCTGTTATCACCCACATCCACTAATACTCGCGATTTTAAAGAAAATGTCAAGCTCAATTTTAATGTTTGTTCGGAAACTTACTGTGTTGCAAGGGCTCGCACGTTAGATATGATGAGGTTGTCAGAGGGATGCATTGCTCAATCTGAAGCACCAAGATACCCCCTTCCACTTCTTTTTTCTCAGAATCAAAATTTAATACACCATGCAACAAACGAAAATTTGGGTATATTTCTTAAAGTTCCTCCATGCGACACAGAAATTTTTCAAGGAAGTTACGAAGGATGGCCGTCATTTCGAGATATGTTCACAGCAGTCTATGTGAATAATCCTAAGCTTTCACGCGCACAGAAACTTTACCATCTTAGAAATAAGACTAAGGAAATGCTGGAGCGTGGAACGCTCTGAAGCCTCGCTATAAAAATAAACGCGAATTAGTTGACAAACAATTAAAAATTATCTTTGACATTCCAATGGTCACTATAGAAGATAGCGAATCCATTCAAAAAATTCATTCCACAGTCAATGACTGTCTATCAATCCTGAAATCACTTGAAGTTTCAACTAACGGGTGGGACCCCATTCTAATACACCTTATATCTATAAAACTTCCAGATGAGACTCTTTCTCTATGGGAGCAATCTCTGAAGTCACATAAGGAACTTCCAACGTGGTAGCAAATGGATGAATTTCTTATTAATAGATTCAAAGTTGTAGAACGTACATATTTCAAGTGTTAAGTCCACAACACAACACAAGAAAAGCGAAAATTCATACATATGTGTCTCAAGAAAAATTGAACACAATGTGTCCGCTCTGCGAATCAAATCACAGCATTCGGATATGTCCCGAATTCAGAAAATTTACGCCTAAACAACGAATCTACTTTGTACCTATATATAACAATAAGTATTGTAATAATTGCCTCTCACATGCTCATTCAAAGGGTAGTTGCAAAAGTAAAAACAAATGTCTCGTCTGTAAGAAAAATCACCATACATTACTTCACATAAAACCACAAAATGCTGCAAATTCATCTAATACCGAAAGGTTCAATGCTGTACAATCAGACAAAAGGTCACAAGCTATTTTAAGACCGAAAAATTATGAACCCAGTACCTCTTGCCAACCTACATTTTCTCAAATTCATGCCAACTTTTCATCAAATGATGAAACTATTTTACTTCGAACCACTCTAGTCCAAATTCAGAACCGTGCAGAATTATACAGTGTAATGGCGCTAATCGACCCAGGATTTCAACGAACTTTTATATCAGAACCGCTACCGCTCTTCTAGATTTGAAATAATTGGTATTGGAGGCCAAAAGCAGGTCGCTAATGAGGAATGCGAGTTAACAATTTTCAGCAAGAGACAAAACTTTACCTTTGAGATCAACGCCATTGTTTTGCCAAAAGTCACTAAGCGTATTCCCGCTGTTTCAATTACTATTCCGAATACTTCAGGTTTAGAGGAACTAGACTTAGCAGACCCACATTTTAATCAATCGACACAAATTGATTAAATACTGGGAAATGATTCGGAAAGATTCATTATTATTGAAGGAATAAAAAAGAATACCTGCGGCGAAACTTCAGCCTATAATACCGTATTTGGGTGGGTGCTCAGCGGTCCTATTCAATCTGAAAAATCCATTAATTTACAACTAACGTTGTCTCTACCGAAAACTCGACACTGGATAACCTCGTAAGGAAGTTTTGGGAGCAAGAAGAGATCCCAACCGCTAAAGAAGAATCTGAAGAGGATACATTTTGCGAAAAATTTTACAAAAGAACAACATTACGTCAATCCGATAGGCGATATGTTGTGAGACTTCCTTTTAAAAAAGAGTCTCCGACTCTTTGTATCTAGGCTCTTCTCGATTCCTTGCCCAAGGGCAATTTTCCAGAATGGAACAGACTTTATCTAAAAACCCAGAACTCAAAGAGCAATATAAGGTCGTGTTAAACGAATACCTCGATCTTGGTCACATGAAGGAAACATCACCAATGGAAATTTCCACAAATGCAGCACATTGTACCTACCACATCATGCAGTAGTACGACCAGAGCATAAGTCGGCGGAGGTTCGAGTAGTTTTCAACGCAACTCGTAAGACTAAAACCGGATTTTCATTTAACGATGTTCTATACGCAGGCCCCACTCTTCAAACCGATTTAATGTCTACAATGGTTAACTGGAGAACTTATAAGTATGTCTTTAGTGGCGATGTGCAAAAAATGTACCGCCAAATCCTCGTAAATCCCGTTGACAGAGGAATAGAACTTGCCCAATCCAAGATTATTAGCTAACAACTGTAACATTTGGTATCAATTGCGCCCCCTTTCTCGCAATACGAACATTACTCCAGTTGGCATCAGATTCAGAACTTCAGTATCCACTAGGAGCTTCGATAATACGCAATGAAACATATGTCGATGACATTCTTTCGGGTGAATTCTCAATTGAGGAAACAGTCAATAAGCAAAAACAACTTATATCTCTTTTTAAACTCTGCTGGTTTTCTTTTAAAAAGATTACAGCAAATGCTCCGGAAGATTTGTATGATAAGGATTTTTTACGCTTTCACGAAACTAGTTCAGTTAAGACTCTTGGTTTAACATGGAACGCCCTAACTGATTCTTTTTCTTATACTTGTCCGAACATAAAGAATGAATTAAAGGTAACCAAATGAAAGGTTCTATCATCAGTAGCCCATCTATACGACCCACTAGGCTGGATAACCCCCATTATCATTAGAGCAAAGCTTTTGTTGCAACAAATTAAGTTAGAAGGTTCTGGTTGGGATGATGAGATTCGCACAGATTCTAATAATACCTGGAATAATTTCTTAAACGATCTCCCTTACATTAATACCATTAACATTCCGCGTTGGATCCAGTATACGCCCGTTGATCTCATACAACTTCATGGGTTTTGCGATGCTTCCAAGGAAGCTTATAGCGCCTGTGCCTACATAAAATGTCAAACTCCTCAATCAGTCGTATTCTCAACCTTGTTAATAGCCAAAAGCAAAGTATCTCCACTTCAGTCGATAAGTTTGCCCCGCTTAGAATTAAATGCTGCTGTTTTACTTGCCAAGCTTATTGGATACGTAAAATCTACTCAAAAGATCAGAATAACTGAAATATTTCTATGGACGGATGCCTCAATAGTTCTATGCTGGTTATCAAAACCACCACAAACTTGGGAAACATATGTTGCGAATCGAACAGCTCAGATACATGAGATAGTACCAAAGGCCATCTGACGTCATGTGCCAACACATGACAACCCAGCCGATCTGGGAACTAGAGGCTGTAAACTTCAAGACCTTGCGCACAGTTCCCTATGGTGGAAAGGACCTCCTTGGATAGCTAATTCCAATACAAACTGGCCTAAAAGAAATCAATTGTTTCCTCCGTGCAGTGCAATCTTTGCGGGTCACTGTACTCGAACCAGACATTTTGCTCCGTTTTTCATCTTATGCTAAAGCCTTGAGAGTTTTATCATACGTATTTCGATTTTTTCATCAAACCCATAGTTTACAAAAGTCCAATTATAAATTTGAAACCAAAGATGTAACATATAAGGAAATTTTATTCGTTAAAAATAGATTAATAGCCATAGCACAATCGCAGCATTATAAAGAGGAATACAAAGCTCTCTCTAAATCTGAACCAATTTCTGAAAAAAGTTCAATAAAAACTTTAAATCCTTTTATGGATTCCCATGACGTTCTGAGAGTTAAAGGTCGATTGGCGCAATCCCCACTACCGTATAATGAACGTCATCCGATTATACTGCCAAACAACTACAGATTTTGCTACCTGTACGTTACTCATCTGCATCTTTATCTCGCACATGCGGACTGCAATCTCATGTGTCGAATGGTGAAAACGGAAAGTAAAGAGTATTGTGCACACATGCAAAATCTGCACCATATTTAAACAAAGACGATGTGCTCAATTAATGGCTTCATTACCTACAGATAGATGCACATTCACGCCACCATTTCACACAATCGGCATTGACTTTGCCGGTTCTTTTGCACTAAAAAGTTCCCCAGTACGTCAAGCTCGCCTTATAAAGGGTTACGTAAGCGTCTTCGTGTGCTTCTCGACAAAAGCTATTCATCTCGAAGTGTGTTCCGAATTATCTTCTCCTGCATTTGAAGCCGCATTCGCTCGTTTCGTTGGAAGACGAGGGCTACCTCATAAGGTAGTTACTGATAATGGTAGAAACTTCATTGGAGCTAGCAGATCTTTGCTCAGAGAGTTTGGACATTTTCTAAAAGCGTCCTCAACCGAGATTTCTCAGAAGTACGCTGCGCACGGTTTTCAATAGAGCTTCATTCCCCCACACGCACCTCATATGGGCGGCCTATGGGAGGCCGCTGTAAAAAGCTTCAAATTTCACTTAAAAGGAATTGCTGGTTCCCATAAATTTTCATTCGAGCAATTTGCGACAATACTTGCTCGAATAGAAGGCGTACTGAGCTCGCGCCCAATCTCCGCAATGTCGGATGATCCCAACGCCAGGTCATTTTCTCAGAGGTGCACCCGTGCTAGCAATACCCGAGCTGACGTGTCAAAACAAGTCTCTGATCAACCGATGGTTGAAACTAAAAGCGCTCCATCACGATTTTGCTGAGCGATGGGAAGAGGACTACCTCAGAGCCCTTCACAAACGCTATAAGTGGAAAAATTCCACTCCCAACCTCAAAACTGGTGATTTTGTGGTTATAATAGATGACTTGTTGCCCCCTAGTGAATGGCGTATGGGGAGAGTCGAAAACCCTCATTGTGGAATCGATGGTAAAGTTCGTGTAGTGGAAGTACGGACATCCACCGGTATTATAATGCGTCCAATTGTCAAACTTTGTTATTTGCCATGTTATGAATGACTTGAATCCTATTAACTATCCGTATTTTATATGCTTCCAGATTCAGCCATAGCTCAAGCCGTATGAGGGGAGTTTATAGGTGCAAACTTTGTCTGAAATTCTATTCCCTGAGATTCTGTTCCAAATTTATCGCTATGGACTCGAAAGAAAGGAACAGAGTTGTGCGAAAATTCGACTATTGTATGAACCGCTTTGCCAAAAGCCACACTTTCAGAAGATGTTAATCAAGGAATACTTGTCAAAAATACAAAAACTATCATCATACTATGCTCACCCTCATCCAAATCACCCCAGAGTAACACCTCCAAATGCAATCCATCCAAAAGATCAAGAATCGGATGCTAGCCGTTCAAAAGTTCAACAGGGAAAGAAGCAACCTCATCTCAAGACTGCAACAGAAACCAGGACACCAGATCAGCACATCTTATCGGAAGCCAAGTTTATACTTACTTTTAAGTTAAATGCATGAATTTTGAATTTAATGAAAATATGAAATTTAAATATTATAAAAGATAACGCTCTTATTTAAGTTATCTAAAACCAATCAAGTAATTATCGATAAATATCCCAATGATTGTTGTGAATAATTAACTGTAAGTTGGAGAAAATATGAAAAAAGGAAAATGGAAAATCCAATCTTCCCAGCAAAGTTGCTGATTCAAAATCAGCCACTTTTGCGGCACAACTCGCACGGTGAGCATCTCAATCTCAACAAGTAAGCATGTTGAGTTAACTCTAATTCATTTGAATTTTTGCTATCGCTCCCTCTTTTATATATTTTATATATATTAAATCTTAACTTTACTTGTATAATTTCTCAACTCTGAGAAATTATGCAATTATTCTAAATCCGCCAATTCTTTAGCCGAGAATTTACTGCCCGGCACGGAAGAATTGGCTCTCAATTAATCAACTCCAAACCAATCCCATATACAGTCCACTATCTCTCTACTAAGTTGTATCACAACAAAACCGCCAGAGATTAAACCTGGATTAATCTCTTATCATAAACAGTACACATATAACAATTTCTGGAACTACTGATAACGTGAACTAATATTATTCCACAACTAATGATGCTGGGAATTGATTCCAAGAAAGTTTTCTGGGTGTGGCAATCAGAAGTCAATCTGCCCTCACTGGACGTTTACGTTGAATGCAATGTTACTGAACTTAGTCACGAAGCTGTGAATACCAGTTGTAGAACAGCAATGGCGTTATGGACTGTGTTAAACGTTTATCAGACGGTCGTCTTGCTTCCTTTATCCTAGCTTGGCTTGCACATGTTTCGGACGTGGAAATCGGGTAATACCAATTTTAACAAATAAGGAATGTATTCCCTCTTTTTCGGTAAATTTTCCGAATCCAAAAATTTAAATATGTTGTAAATATCCAGAAAACTGTTAATGAGAACTGATATCTTCACATACTCGTATATAATAGTTGTGTGATTCTGGAATGATAAAATAATTTTATATAAGAAACTTTATCTGTTGTAAAAGTTTGCTTCGAAAGTTATTAAAGGAAAATTCGAATCTTGCTCACCAAATTCCTATACAGTGCCAATTTACAACAAATTTCTAATAAAACTTCACACTTGCGGCACTGTTCTCTACGCTTATGAATTTGAATTTTTGTTGTTCAGAAAGTTCGTTCGGTTAATTCGTTAGTTCGTCATACGTCACTTTTTATGACGTAGAGTTACTTCAAACGCTATCAACACTTCCTTCCACCCCTTCTCGTGAGTGGTTATAACGTTTTAAAAAAAAGTTTTAAAAGGTGAAAAAAATGAGCGAAAAAGAGCATTTAGGCATATTATTTTGAATTATTAGTTCCGAAAAGGAAAACCGGCTGCTGAAAATAAAAGTCTGTTTATGAAGGAAACGGACCAAATGAAAGGATTTGCCAGAAATTCAAAGATTTTCTGCGGGTGAATTTTCCATAATAGACAGTCCCAGACCAGGATGACCAAAGAAATTGTGTCCGATTAGGTGAGAGATTTAATTATTATTATCAATTATTGTTGCACGGGAACAACAGTTAAAGAAACAGCTGAAATAATCAAAATATCAGTATCAACCGTTCACGGGGTCATAAAAGGGGTCGGGTTTGTAAGCAATCTCAATGTGTGGGTACCTCACTTTCTCACCGACGCCATCGAACTGAATCGCGTTGACGTCTGCGATAACCTAAGGATAAGAAATAACAAGACACCATTTCTGAAGAACCTTATCACAGGGGATGAAAAATGGATAGTCTACAACAATGTAACGTAGAAAAGATCATGGGGGAAAACTAATGAACCACCTCAATCGACATTCAAAGCGGCCCCCAGGAAAGTAATGTTGTCGATTACTTCAAGGATTTAAATTTCCATAACAACCAGGAAGTGAAAAATTGAATTGAACGCTTTTTTCAGGAAAACCGCTCAAGTTTAATGAGAGAGGAGTTAAAAAATCCCCAGAGAGGTGGGAAGAAGTTATTAAAAAAGGGGGAAATTATATAATAGATTAAAATAATTATTTTCTTGCGTATAAAATTGTAAATTAATTTCTTTTAAAAACCGAACAAACTTTACGAACAACCCGATACATATATTACATATATAATATGTACCACTGCACTAAATGTAACAATTTGCGAGTACATAATAAAACAGTGCGACGGTGCGACCAATATCGTGGTATGAAAGCCCTTAAATTGACATAGACTTCTACGACGTTCATGGGGTCCCAGCTGATTACTTCAATTTTTTGATTTTTTCAACTTTGCATTATACAGGTAGTAAATCAATCGAAGTATGAAGTGAACATCTCAGAAGCTACTGATGCAGAGCAATTGGTGAATATATGAGTTAGTTATCAACTGTCAGACCATCGCCCAAGTCAAACAACTAAGGAAACTGAATTGGAATACGTGCCTCTTATAGAGTAGGTGTAGTAAAAAGAAACAAAATCAGGTGTCGTCTTTCTAATTAACGGCTAAAGCTAGAATCATGAAAATTTGTGTCCGTATTTCTCTTTCAGAGCAAACATGCGGCAAGAAGAGGCCTTTGAAATTATTGCTTTAATTGATAAAACAGGATAAAAGGGTACAAATTCCGGTGTCATTGCCCAACTTATGCGGCTAGAGCTAGAATCAAGAAATTTGATGTCTGTAATCCGCTTCTTGAGCACAAACGTGGTAAAAAAACATTTGTCAAAATTCGTGACTGCCACAGACACAATAACGGAAATTGATGTCGTTATTTTTTAAACCAACCGCATAATAAGGAGAGAGCGCAAATGGTGTCATTTGTCAGATTAAACGGGTAAACACAAAATCATGAAAATAAGAATAATCTTTTAACTTATTATCCACCTCAAAATGGTGAAGCTGAAATCACGAAGCTGTACTTGTATACTCTACTTCTCTAGTATGGTCGCACGCAAAAGGATCAAACTTCGAACATTTAAAGACTATAATAAAAAAACAAACACCAAGATCGACAGTATCGCCGAGAAAAAAAGTAGCGTGAATCTTCAAATTGTGAGTATAGATTCATCTACTAGCGTAGGCTAGGAATGTTAAAAGAATTTTTAAAAAGTCGTGTCTTGAGGAGATGAAACATGAAAGAATGTGAACAATAATGGTATAATCGTCCAAGACAAACGGCTTATATCAAAATCGCCAAAATTTATATATTTATTTCTAGACCTTAATTTGAGGAGAACAAACACTTTCCACAAAATTAGTACTGTTCAGAGATGTGCTCTATTAATCCAACATCACTATGAATGCTAGAAATTGGAGCATTCATGTAAATAGCGAGCCGTATGTACTTAAGTACACACACACATGCGTCGCTCAGTTGCATTCCTAACTGTTTGCTGCTATTGTCATTTTCTTCACACATTCCTTTTCAACCTGCAAAATCTCGATGTGCAGCAAAAAGGAATGTGCGAAAAGTTCAATTTTTTAGTTTAGTTTTGGTCGTGAATGCGTGCGCAGCTTTGTCCTCCGTGGTCGTAGACAAAAAAACAACAACAAGTGAACAAAAAATAAGTGACAATAAACAACAAAAAAAAAAAACAAAACAATTCTCTTTTTTTTAACCAACACAAATTAGAACATTAAACATTTTGGTCCGTAACGAGCCGGATTGTGTGGTTAAAGTGTACAAAATCAAAAATTGTGAAAAGTGAGAAATGTGACAAAAAAAAAAATGGATTAAAAACTACTTGTTGGAAAATTTTGTGAGTGACTCAAACAAAAAATTGACAAATTTCAAATTAAAAATTACAAATTAAAAAATCACATTAAAAATTCCAAATTGACAAATTTCAAATTAAAAATTACAAATTAAAAAATCACATTAAAAATTTCAAATTAACAAATTTCAAATAAAATTTCCAAATTGAACAGTGGTCAAAAAGACAAAAGAAAAAAGTGCGAATAATTACCAAATTGAGATTTAATAATTGGAGTTGAAGTTGCTAAATAATCTGTGTTTTCATCAATAACCTTTGTGTGTGCTTAAAGCTGCCTACATTTTAATCTACCTATATGTGACAATTGGTTAACTAAAAATTTAAAAGAACAAAAATTGGCTAATTAAAAAATACATTGAAAACATTTAAATTCATCTAACTTTTTATAAGTGTTAAAACTTGCGTAAAATTAATCTACGAACACAAATTATCTAATTGAAAAATTCAAAAAAAGCTAAAAAAGGTGGATTAAAAGTGTTAAAAAAAAAAAAAAACAGACCACTAAAAGAATCAAAAAAATTGTTAAACCTTTCCTATTTACAAAAAACAAAAAAGCATTCTTGATTGTGACAAAACTACAAAGGTTAACAAAAAGACATCTGGTATAGTTGAAACATTTAATACAAAACCAAAACTTTATCACCGTTATAACGGTTAATAAAAAGACATCTGAAAACTCTGAGAAGTGGTACAGTCGACACTTTTAATTTCATACAAACTACTAAACCTTGAAAAGCAAAACCGTTATAACGGTCAACCAACAACAATCAAAGACCCAAGAGGAGGAGACAACTCAACAACAACAAGCAAAGACCCAAGAGGAGGAGACAACTCAAGCAACTCAACAACAACAACAAGCAAAGACCCAAGAAGAGGAGACAACTCAACAACAACAAGCAACGACCCAAGAAAAGAAAACAAGTAAATATAAAAGAAGAGGCGATTGCAGTAAGTACAAAGAAAAAAAAAATATGTACATATGTAAAGGGGAAAACAAAATTATTCGCGCAAACCAATAATATTGTAAATGAATATGTTGATAGACCCAATTGGACTTTTTTGACATAATGGAATTAGAATCGCGGAAATAGAAAATTTTTTTGCAAATATTTTATTCTTCAAATATTTGAAAAATTATTCCGGTACATTTCGACCCAAGACGCATAATTTTGGAAGGCTCTCGCTAGTGGTCTCACGCTTACCAAGACAAATTGAATAAATTTTGCTGGCATAAAATCTTTTGAATTTATTCGGAAAAAATCAACAGTCTGCGCCTCTGAACAAAGGCAAGAAAAACACCATTTCGCTTGAGACTCTAATCTTTTGCCTCCTTATGCTATCATCTAGGCGAATAATAACCAATACCTTGTTTCTGACATCTTGTTTATTGCAAACTTAAGTATTTTGTTTGTAAAACGAAATTTTTTTTATTTCGGATTTTGAAAATCGATCCCTTGAAAGTAATTTTTTGATTTTCATCAAAACAAAATGGCGAAGGAAATTGCTAACAGATTTATGAATTGGGTTAACGATCTGGCAGACTTCGAGAGCATGTGCATCATTAAAGGGGATGAAAGCATTCATGCGTTGGAAATATATAGGGTGGAACTAAACTCCCTATGGGACCAAGTGAAAAAGGCTTATTTAGATTGTCGAGATGTGGTACCTGCTGAAGGAGACAAGCCGGTAGATCAGGGTAAAGTCCGCGCACACTACAGAGAAGCTCTTCTCTGTTATAAACGCATACTGAGCTCTCTTAACGAAAAGATTGAAACGCTGTCGGAATACAACGCACAGGAAAAGTTGGAGCGAATTTCACAGACGATGCCCATCAACAATGAGGTGGACTTAGCTCCGGTCTTGAAACTTCCACCCTGCAATACGGAAACATTTCTTGGAGGTTATCAAGCATGGCCAAGCTTTAGAGATTTGTTCTCCACTCTGTATATAAAAAATCCAAGGTTGAGCAAAGTCGAAAAATTATTTCACGTACCCTTGACGCACGATGGTTTCGACATTGCATGGCAAATTTTAATGGATAGGTTTGAAAACAAGAGAATGCAAGTAAATGATCAGTTGAAGAGTCTGTTCAATTTGCAGAATGTTTCGGCAGATTCGGGTTCCTCAATTCAGAAATTACAACGAACGGTTAAGAGTTGCATTCAGACTTTAGAAGCATTAAAAATAGACACCAAAGGTTGGGACCCAATCCTAATCTACCTTTGTTCCACAAAATTGCCTAGAACTTTTTTGGAGGAATTTGAAAATGGTTTGGAGGATTGCTCATCGATCCCACCTTGGACCAAGTTCGACGAATTTTTAACGCACAAATTTAAGACCCTTGAATCAGTGGGCAATATAAAACCAACTTCTACAAAAAATAGTCAGTCTAGATCTGACTATAGCAGAAATGGAAGGCGATTGAGCACTTTTCAAACAAATGTTGCTCAAAGTACACAACCCTCAGGGGTAAAACACAATAATGCAATATCGCAAAGGGAATGTCGTACTAAAAATGAGCAAAGCTGCCAACTTTGCAAACAAATTCATTTTTTACGAACATGTCCAAAGTTTATCGAGAAGAACGTGAATGATCGCATTCACTTCGTGAAGGTGACGCACTCATGTTACAACTGCCTTTTATTGAACCACGGAGTAAAGGATTGTAAAAGCCGCTATTGTTGTAGATATTGTAATCAAAGACATCATACTTTGTTGCATAAGGGTAACGAGACCCAAACTACAATGCAAGTCCCAGTTAGAGATGAAGTACGCCCTAGTACCAGTGCTGCAGCTCTAACTACTCTCATACAGTCCACATCGAATTTAGACCCTCCTGATACCTTAGCCTTGACACTTCAGGAGGACAGTGTCAATAGTGTTCGACCTCATACCACTTTGTTATTCACTGCCATAGTACAAATTGAGTCTAGAGGACAAAGATATGACGCTCGGGCGATTATTGATACTGGTTCACAATCCACTTTTGTTTCCGAGAAACTCAAAAATCGTTTAAAACTCCCGACACGAAGAAATCTAGTTCATGTTACTGGCTTAAGTCAAATCGTAGCTGAAACCAGTACCGAAACGTGTCTTTTCAATTTGTGTTCACCTGTGGATCCTAGTTTTGAGTTGGAAGTTTGGGCACCTGTCTTGAAGACCCTTCCTTCCAACTTACCCTCACAAACTCTTGAACAGAGTCAACTCAGTTTAGCTGCAAAACTTGAATTAGCAGACCCTACTTTCTATGCAAGTAGACCCGTTGATATTCTAATTGGCATGGATATAGGACCCTTCATATACACTGCTGGCGTTCCAATGCAGTCCCTCGGATCTCTTTTGGCCCAAAAAACAGTGTTTGGGTGGATCATTGGGGGGCCGGTTTATCAGAAGAATTGTAATGACTGCCCTATATCGCTTTACAAATCAATTTCGATTGAGAACATCCTCACACGCTTTTGGGAGGTGGAGGAGACTCCAAAAAATGTGTTACGATCAGAGGAAGACATTTTTTGCGAAGAAAACTTTAGAAGAACAACTCGTCGATACATCGTAACCCTGCCCATTAAAAAATGTGAAGACCTGGGGAATTCCAGAAATATTGCCCTGGCACAATTCTATAGAATGGAAAGGAAGCTGATGAAGACACCCGATATCAAAGATCAGTATGACTCAACCATCATGGAATATTTGGAGTTGGGACACATGAGGAAAATCTCGGCACAGGAAATAGATGACAAGCCGCATTATTATCTGCCACATCATGCCGTCATCAGACCGGATAAAATAACGACAAAGCTCAGAGTCGTTTTTAATGCCTCAAGTCCTTCATCTAACAGAAAGAGTTTGAATGACAATTTGTTTCCAGGACCCGTACTCCAGCAAGATCTTGTCCTACAAATTTTGAAATGGAGATTTTTTAAGTACGCATTTAACGCTGACGTTACAAAAATGTACCGTCAAATTCTCCTGGACCCCACTCAAACTAAATATCAGCGAATTTTGTTCAGAAAGTCTCCAAATGACCCGGTAGAAGATTTTGAATTACTGACAATAACATTTGGAGTGAACTGCGCCCCATTTCTTGCCATTCGGACACTTCAGCAGCTAGCAGAAGATGTAGAAGAATCCTATCCCTTAGCCTCTAGGATTATTCGACAAAATTTGTACGTAGATGATATCTTAGCAGGTGGTCATACGGTGGAGGAGGCAATAAAGTCTCGAAAGCAGCTAGTTAATGCCTTGAATTCAGCTGGTTTCGAACTAAGGAAATGGGCGTCAAACGAACGTTCGGTGCTTCAGAATCTATCTTTGCAGTCAATCTTGCCTGTAGATTGGTTGAACTTATCGGAAGCTTCCTCAACGAAAACTCTTGGCATTCGATGGAATATTTCCACCGATACATTTGCACTTACATCTCCTGTTGCTGAGGAAAGAATCTTACCTACCAAACGAGAAGTATTATCAACAATAGCCAAGCTCTTCGATCCATGTGGATGGCTTGCCCCAATAATAGTAGTAGCAAAACTAATAATGCAACAAATTTGGCTGGACAGAATCGGCTGGGATGATCCTTTGAAGTGTACCACTGCACTAAATTGGAAAAACTTTGTTAAAAACTCTCCTTCAATTAACACCATAACTGTTCCCAGATGGATTCACTTCACACCAACAAGCGTGGCTGAAATTCATGGGTTTTGTGACGCATCGGAGAACGCATATGGAGCAGCACTCTACATTCGCCTAGAACATGTTGATAAGTCAACCGATACTTTCTTGTTAGCTGCTAAAACCCGTGTTGCGCCTATTAAGAAAATTTCTTTACCCAGACTCGAGCTATGTGGAGCTGTTCTACTATCAACCCTAGCAGCTGCGGTGATTCCAAATATCCAAATCTCGAATCTATCGACACAATATTGGACAGATTCCACTATTGTCTTAGCTTGGCTCAAGAAACCTCCTTGCTCATGGAGTACGTTTGTTGGAAATCAAGTCTCCGAAATTCTAAACAACGTGGGGCATGGAAAATGGCGTCATGTTGATTCAGGAAGCAACCCAGCGGACATTGCAAGTCGAGGATGCTCACCACATGATCTAAAATCAAAGCCTTTGTGGTGGCACGGTCCCCACTGGTTAAAACTCCCAAAAGATCGGTGGCCAATTTACGAAGCTGGAGAGGACACGGATTTAGAAGCAAAACGAATAAAAGTACTCACAACGACAACAAGTGAGGATTTGTTGCTTCGATTTTCAAAATTATCGCGAGCTTATGCGGTTTTGGCTTTTGCGCTACGATTTTGGAAAAACACTGGCGCAAGAAAAGCAAAATATTGCCTCGAAACTACATCGATAACTGCTGATGAAATTGGAGATATTAAAATTCGACTTATTGTTCTAACTCAAAAGATTTATTTTGCAACTGAATATCAATCTTTGACTCAGAAAAGCCGAATTTCACCTAGTAGCAATCTTTTAACTCTTAATCCGTTTCTAGACCCAAAGGGCGTTATTAGAGCCAATGGCCGTCTTGTCCACTCAACCGCTTTAACATACAATGAACGTCATCCAATCATTTTACCATATGCAGCTCGATTGACTCAGTTGTTAGTAGAATATGCTCACAAAACAACAGCCCACTGGCGAAATCAGTTATTAATTCGCACTTTGAGATCTGAATTTTGGATTTTT
>JAHXMU010026435.1:622524-663052 GCA_019455685.1 Philornis downsi
AACACGCTTTTACTTTTATCTGAAATAATCCGTGCCCCTGCAACAAAGCTATAACTAGTATTTGGACAATCCGCTTCCGAAGCTGGAGTCAGCTCTTGAAGTAATTCACGAAGCCTGGTAATACATCGGTAATATGTAACATAGGCGCTTTTACATTTGGTTTTGACCGTTTCTATTTTGGTGTTATCTACTTCATCTGCGTCATCATCTTCTTGATCCTCGTGCTCAATATCAGGGAGACATCTGTCATATGATACATTAAGATTTTCCCATATCGCTTTTAATTCGTCCTTGCGAACCTCAATTGTATGAACTGAAGTAACATGAAACAGTTTGCCGCTCAAGTCGGCTTCGAATTCGACTAAACTATCAGCCACGCGGATAAATCTATCAAGCGACATTGTGAATACAGTGTAAAAAGTCGACAAATGGACTCAAACTAAAAAATCACACCATTGGTGAGCTCGAAATTTTGAAAAATATTTTTCATAAATTTGCCAACTGATATAGAATGATCGTATCTGTAGATCAGTTTGAAACTAAATAGGAAATTTTGTTTGATTTTGAAAGTGAATGAGCGCGAAAACTGTAGTTTGGACAATTTGTAGCTCTTCTATGATTTCAATTTTCAAAAAGGAAGAACATAATTCAATATGTTAAATTATAATTTATCAAACAATATTGATTTAATTTTGTATTGATGAACGATGTAGACCGGCAATAAATCAACAATTCTAAGAAATGCGTAAGTATTATTCAATTTTGAAGCCTGATAAAGATTTTGAATGCTTCCAGACCTCTGATTGCAGATATGTATTTGGATATTGATTTTTATCAACAAATTATTTTACTCTTAGGAAATTTTTCAATATCTGTTCCAATCAGTACGAAATTAAAATTTTGATTACCATTTATTTGAGATTCACTGTGCGAAATAGATACTTTTGGCACAGACTATTGGTGGTTATCAGTTATAGTTATATGCCCTTGAATTTCACCAATCAGTAAAATGTGCAATGTGCAAAATTCGCTGGAAAGTAAAAAGTAGGTCAGTCATTGACCTACTTACGATGTGGGAATTTCAAATCTCTCTTTTTGGGAAATTTTATGTGATCTCGGAGAGATATCACAGTACAATGTCTTGGTATTGAGTGATATCTCTGGAGTGAGAATGAGTTTGTATCAAGTAGAAATGTTAACGTAAGCGAATGTTGGGAGTGGGAATGAGTTTAAGTAAGAGACAAGTGTAATTAAGAGAACTGCAATGTTAGGAATGTTTTACATAGATATGTAGAAAAAGATGTTGAAGTCAAACATGCTTCATTTGATATTGCAAAAATCTCACGTGTTTCGGACGCTCGTTATGTTAATAACATTAAACTGTTATTAACATAAACCAGAGTGATAATTAAACGCGACCACAGTCGTGGAAAAAATAGTCAGTGAATTTTATCAAAAAATTAACAATATCACCATCAATCAAATAATTACCACTTAAGGCTCCGACACATAGAATCCGTTGAATACGTTGCGGCAACGTATTTGACTGACATGACGTATGAAGAGTCTAGAGTCGTCACAACAAATCCGTTGCCGTATACGAAAAAACAGCTGATTAGTATTGGCGGTAAAATTCAGTTTTTAGCGCACACAAAATTTTGTCGCAATTTTGCAAAATAGACTGCCAAGTAAATTCAATATGGACACTGCCCAATTAATGAACGTAATATCAATAATGCTTATGTTGTTCGAAGCCCGCGAGTGTTTGAGAAAATTGTACGGGCAACGAATATATTGGGTGCGACCACTACTGCGAAATCACGACTCGCATGGGTTTTTCGCAACCACTTTTTGCTTCCCAGACGAATTCCACCAAACCAAAAGGATGGAGAAGAAGACGTTCGATCTCCTCCTTACTTTCGTTAAAGAAAGGTTAATCAAGCACTCCAACAGGCCTTCAATTTCACCGGAATGTCGACTTTTTATAACCCTTGCGTAAGTTTTTATACATATGTACATACATGTAATCGTATGAGTCCGGTTAACATTTTAAAATACTTTTATAAAATTTAAGGTATTTGGGTCATGGCGGAAGTAAGCAGCTATTTTCTGCTGCCTTTAAAATGGGAGTGTCAACTATGAAAGGAATAGTTGCAGAAACCTGCGAAGTGCTTTGGGAAATACTTGGCCCAATATATTTATCAGTCCCACAGGAAAATGAGTGGAAGCGAATCGCCAGTGATTTTTATACAATGTGGGACTTGCCCAATTGTGTTGGTGCCATTGATGGCAAGCACATCGATTTAACTTGCCCACCGAACTCTGGCTCTCAGTTTTACAATTATAAGGGGAAACACTCCATTGCTTTTGTTGTCACCCCTACAAATGAGCCCCGAATCCGCAGAGAAAGTTATTAAAGCCACGGTGCTTCTTCACAATTTCCTCAAAATGCATGATGGCAGTTATTGTCCGCCAGAATATGTCGACCGTGACGACGGCACAATTCAGATCAATGGGCTGTGGCGTAGTGAAATATCTGTCCCTTTGCAAAGAGCCAAGAGAACAGCGTCAAATAATGCATCAAAATGCGCATTCAAATTAAGGGCTGAACTTATGAGTTATGTCGTTTCACACCCGATTAAGCAATATTCCCCGCAGTAGCTTCATATTTGTTTAATAATAAAAATACGTATAAAATAATATTTAAATGTTGTTAAAAGTTGTTTTATTTGCATCACAAAAAAGGACCACAAAGCTCGCTAAATATATAAATCAACATAATTAATCACTGGTCATCAAAAAATTCGAATAGATCATATATATATAAAAATAAAAAACTAAAAATTCACATTAATACATCACATCACTTTTCAAAATTCACAACCATGTTCAGCAATTGGACCTTTAGCCTATCTTGGTCGTCCTCAGAGTGCTTCTGCAGGTAGCCGTCTAGCACTTTTAAAAAATCCTGGTTGCGAGACACCGGCTGTGGAGTCTGACTCTGTGCTGGCTGGTCTTTAATCCAGTCAGACACAGAGCCACAAAGGGTCTCGAACCTATCCTCCTGCATTTTCCTCTTATCACTCCATTTCCTACCTTCTGGTTCGAGTGTATGTGATGTTGATTGCCCGAGAGGAGGTGGCAGCTCACAGCAAACAAACAAACATGTTCTGGAAAATAAATTTGATTAGAAATGTCCATAAACATAATGGCAAAGCTTTGAAATTACCTGCGCGGAGCAACGTGACCTTGCAAAAAGGACATCGCGTCCATGTAGCGCCAACCACTCCCGTCTTTGACACCACTTCCCGATGGAGCCTTGGCTGCATTGACCTCCTTCACGTACCTATCGCGAAGAGACCTCCAGCGACTCTGGCATTGCTCCACTGCAATATAATATAAAATACATGTTGTCAATATCAACATTCAAATAATTTATTTAAAAATTAACTCACCAGTTGCGTTTGTGGCAGCCGCCACAGTCCTCCACGATTTTTCTCTTGCAACCTTGTCGCGATATGCTTTAATTGTCTTATCAAAAAGACAAGGGTGCATCTGCACCGCTTCTATAAGCATAAATTCCATTTAAATAATTAAATAAAACAAAAAATTAATTAAAAAAAAGGCAAAAGAAAAAGCTGCAAGCAATACCCAGAAAAACAAACTGCTAATGAACTAAATTAATCAGCTGATTTCTGTGACGGACTTGCCGTACGTCAAAAGTTGAGAGTTGACCAACTTTAATCCGTTACGGCAACGCATACGTCGTGAATGTGACGTTCTTAATTAAAATATATGCAATCAACTCAGCTGTCAGTCAAACACGTCGCCGCAACGGACGCGACGTATCTTATGTGACGGGCCCTTTAAACTCAGCAGGGCGATGAAAACTCCAGAGGAAAGCAACGATATTCGCTCGATGGATTAGGTTGATGTTCCTGAGGCCAGTTAATTTTATTTTGTCTGGTCCAAGATTGCGCCAATTTATTCTGGTCTTGACACACGGATGCTGCAATTTGTCCTTAGTGTTTTTTTTTTAACAATATTCCACTTTTTCTTTTATATTTTTATAATTGGTACTAGTTTGTTAAAGCGACGATATTATATTCACTTTAATTTAGCGTTTTTATTTTTATTATTCACTATTTAAAATGCTTGTTGCTGTAATTGTACTTTTAATTACAATAAATGTCAAACCATATGTGGACAAACTTTCTGGTTGAACGGAACTGGAACGGAGATGAATTCTCTGAGAGAGTTCCCGAATGGAATCCGGCTCGAAGGACCAAATCTTGATATGAAGGGGAAAGGAATCTGGAAATCAAATAGGATCTCTCTTGACAATTCAATACTTTCAATATTTTCATCGACTTGTTTACTCCGCGATTAAATAGAGAAAACATCCCAGAATAGCGAAAAATGTGGAATAGGAAAGGATTTATTTCTATTTATCAGCCTTACCAGTATGGAAGATGTGATCGAACAAGGAAGAGATTTTTACCGCTGTCACGGAAGAGGGCCCTAAAAAATCGATCGGCTTTTTTAGGCATAAATTTAGTTTCGAACATGGTTATTTTCATGGTATGTTATGGATTGTAGCTTATATATACTTGGGGCAAAGTTTTATAAATACTCGTAGGAATTAAAAAATAAATAGGGAAGATATTTTATTCAGACGGACTTGTACATTTGGTACAAACAGTGTATTTAAAAAGCGGTGATGTTATATATGACCATTCCAGTATTTTAAAACAAATCAGTAAGCGCTCAATGCGAAGTGCAGCTTATTGAAAATAAAATATTGGTCGGTTCTCCATGAGTTTTTTCCGACTTTTTTTTAAATTAATTTTACTGGGCGTCAAGTTTTCGCTGGATTCTGCACACCAAATAGAAAACTCGATATTGGATTTGTTTTATATTTGAGTATTAAATATAATTACGTTAGAAGACATACATTACGAAATATAAATATATATTTATATTTAGCCTTTGTTACAGCAAAGATATAAAAGCTGTGATTGCCAAATATCTGTCCGTTTTCTCCAGAGAATGCGCTTAGACTCGCTTGGGTTTTTTTCTATCTTTTGACACTGCTTTAATTGACAGTTAGCGATAACACGTTAAAACTTATCGATAAGTACGGTACAAATGAACACATTTATAAAACAAGTGAACGACAGTGGCAGTAACACCACCCCACAGTATGGCAAGAAATTTCTTCGCTGCCCTACTCTACTTTGAGCCACGGAAGGTGGGTTAAAATTCCACTTAGTAGTTGCAGTAGTGAAACAACAAACAAATTCATTAGAATCTACCTCTTTCCTAACTTCTCGTAATGTGGGCTCAGCTCCGATGAAGTTTGTTCCGTTATCGCTGAAAATTTCTCTTAGAGTTCCACGTCTGGCTATAAAGATACGAATCGAATACTAAACATGAACTGGTATTTAATCAATGCACGATTTCAACATGTACAGCTCGAATCGTCAAACACGTAAATAAAGCTCCATATCTCTCCTCTTTATGCCGATTTACAGTTACCAAGATTGGTCCAAAAAAATCAAAACTCGTAAATGTAAATTGTTTTATAAATGCTGATAATCTAGCTCTTGGGAGTTTAGCCATTTGTGGATAAATCGGCAGAACTTTCTTGACCTTACACATTTGACACCGGCGTATTAATTTTGTAAAAATTGTCCTAAGACGAGGTACAAAATATTTTTGATGAATTTCATTTATAACACTCTCGTGGTTTCCATGGAGATATGTAAAGTAATAATGCATTATTGACAGCATCGTCGTATAACTATGGTTTGGCATAATCGCGGGGTATTTCATTTCATCTAGGACGCTGGTTTTGTCAATTCTCCCATCAATACTTAACTAAATTGTTGACTTCTTGCATAAGGTCTCGGTTCGCAATTTGTGTTGTTTTCAATTTCATTTTTCGCAGGACATACACTTTGAAGTTGCTTTAGAAAATTTAGGACCAACGGCTGCTGTTTTCAGATCTGGTCCAGCTTTCGACCATTTTGTCGCTTCATATGCGACGTTAATGTTGCTAGGGATCCATCGCCATTCATTCAAATCAGTATTATCAACAATTTCACTTACAAAAAACGCTACAAATTGATGATATCTCCTATGACCTTATTTTATCTAACTTATAACAGTTTTGGAGTCTGACCAAAATATTTATTGACTGATTTTGATTGTTGTGCTATCCACAACATTTTTTGCGAAACGGGACGTCATTAGCTCCAAACGAGGCATCGATATTATTTTTATAGGCAAATGTACGAGGTGTGATAAAAAAATAGCCGTTATTTTCAAATTTCGTGTTCGATTTTCGCATTTTTTTTCTGTTATGTTCGTACACATGTCTGTTATATATGTTGACAATATCAGCCATTTTGGATTGTCAGTTTGTTCCTTACAGATAAAAAGGTTAGTCGTGTTTTGGTGTGCTCTTCGATTTTTTACTATTCGGAAAAATGGATCAAAGAAACTATATTACGTTTTGTGTAAAATATTAAATTAAATGTGCAAGGACATTTGAAACGTTGACTGTGGCGTTTGGCGAGTCTACTATGAGCAGAACACAAGTTCAAATGTGGTATAACCGGTTTAAGGAAGGCCGAGAAGATGTCAATGACGATGCTCGTTCTGGTCGCCCGAGCACGTCAACAACCGATGAAAACATTGAAGCAGTGAAGAAAATGATTTTGGATAGTCGTCGAATCACTATTAGAGAGGTTGCTGATGATGTTGGCATATCGTTCGGCTCATGCCAAGTAATTTTTTACGGATGTTTTAGACATGAAACGTGCGCAGCGAAGATTGTTTCAAATTTGATAAATTTTGAGCAAAGAAAACGTCGCATGGACATCGCTCGGGAGCTGTTGAACGTCGTCAACGACGATCCAGATTTCCTCACAAAAGTCATAACTGATGACGAATCATGCGTGTATGGCTATGACATTGAAACCAAAGCCCAATCATCCCAATGGAAGCGTCCAGAAGAACCAAGACCAAAAAAAGCACGTCAAGTTCGGTCAAATGTGAAGGTTTTGCTCACTGTTTTCTTCGATTACAATGGTATGGTGCATCATGAATTCTTGCCACAAGGTCGTACGGTCAATAAGGAATAGTACCTTGAACTTATTCGCCGCTTGCGCGAAGCAATTCGTCAGAAACGCACAGAATTGTGGGAACACCAGTCATGGATTTTGCACCATGATAACGCACCAGCTCACACATCGATACTTGTGCGTGAGTTTTTTCAACCACCGCATTCTCCGGACTTGGCCCCCGCTGACTTTTTCCTCTTCAGAAAACTGAAGACACCGATGAGAGGAAAGCGTTTTGCTACGATTGAGGAGATAAAAGAAAAATCGAAACAGGAGCTGTTGGCGATAATAAAAAGCGCGTTTCAGAAGTGTTTCGAGGATTGGAAAACACACTGGCATAAGTGTATTATATCTGAGGGTGATTGCTTTGAAGCGGACAAGATAGTTGTTGATGAAAAAATAAACACTTTTTGAAAAAATTGAAAATAACGGTTATTTTTTTATCACACCCCGTATGTAATTGTTTATCTAAATGCTCCTAAAACTGAAAAGTTTGGAGGTAGCATCGGGGTGTCTTAAGATTCTGAATATCAGGCAAAAATGATATCCACTTTGCCCACTTCAACTTTTGAAGAGGGTGTATTTCTTCGTCCCATCCTACTCCGCTTCTCCCATTTCCTGTAAAACCAATTTAAAGTACATCAAGTTATGGGTAATAAGACCCAGAGGATCATAAACTGTCAATAACATTTTCAATAATTTACGTTTTGTCGACCTTTCCTTTCCAAGTAATAAATTGCTTTCCAGAATATGCAATGAAGGTTCGATTTCCAAAAAACATTGAGAATCTTAACAATCACCTCACTGCCTAAATTAAAATCTTTCTGAAGATGATTTTGTATTCCGTCAATATTGTTTAGAACATCAGAATCATTACATAGCCAACTTCTTATATTAAATCCGGCTTTATTGTGAATATATTAAACATCCGTGGCTACACTAATTGCTTCCTCAACGATATCTACCGAATACAAAAAATCATCCACATAATGGTTTTGTTGTATAGCCGCTGCTGCAATAGGATATTGTTCATCATATTTTGAAGCATTCATATTTTTTTACGAACTGTGAAATACATGGAGCGCAAAAGGCACCAAGTACCGTTACATTCATTATATAAATATCTGGTTCTTTGTTATTGTCGTCCCTGCGCCATAAAAAAACGTTGGGCATTACAATCTTTTTCTCTGATAAATATTTGATGGGACATTTGTTCTATATCTCCACAAACAGCCACGACCTTTTGCCTAAAACGAAATAGAAGTGAAAGCAGCGATGCTAATAAGTCAGGTCCTTTTATTAACTTTGAATTAAGAGATACGCTAATCGATTTAGCTGCTGCATCCTACACAATTCTACATTTTTCCGACTTATTTTTGATGAAAACGGGAAAGATTGGCAAATACCAAAGTTTTTCTGTTGATAGTAAGCCTTGATTTGAAATTTTCGTTATGTAGCCTTTGCAAGGTAATCTGAAATAGTTCTGTTAAATATTTCGCTAAGATTTTTATCAGATTTTAATCTCCTTTCTAAGCACAAGAATCTCTTTTTTGCCATATCATAACTGCCAGGCAATTCTATGATTTCATTTCGCCACAATAACGAGATTTCGTAGTGCCCATCCGGTCGCTGTTTAGTATTTTTCTTTAAAATTGAAATAGCTTCTCAACATTTTTGTTGTATTGTTTATGCCGTAGGTTTCCAAGCAGTAGAACCTTTAAAATAAGCTATCTAATTTCTTTTCATATTCCGAACCACATATGTGGCAGTGATGATGCTCCACAAAGGAACTTGTTTTCTTAGAGCCATATAACAGCCAGCCAAGATGTGTGCTAATTGTTATCGGCTCGTTAATTCCACCCTCTCTGATTCATTTAGAAATGCACAATCTTGAGTTGTTTATTCCAATAAGTAGCCTAAGTGTTGCATTTATATAGTCTTCGATGGGAATATGGAAAATAAATATGGAAAATGTTTTATAAGCTCTTCACGGTCAACTGTTTGTTTTGGAAGCGATAGATGTTTTACTGTCCGGACATCAGCCACAAATTTCTTCTAATTCGGCCCAGCCACAGTAACACAAAGTCGGCTAGAGTTTTCTTCATGCCGTTCTACTTTCCCAGTCCACCTTAAACATTACGATTCAGAAATACCTTTCAGATTCAAGTCATGGATTATTTGTTCCTCAATTAGACTAGTAGAGGAACCCTCATCTATGAACGCAAATGTTTTTATTTGTTTATTTTCATTTCCATAAATTGTTATGGGAATAATTTTAAAGTAATTGTTCTGAACCGATGCGCTGTGTGTGTTGCAATTGTGTGCTCCTTCACTGTGATCTCCATACGTAGTAGATTCTTTTAAATTTGACGTTTTGCTTCTAACTACTTTTTCGTCTAATGGTGTTTTATGAAGAAGATAATGATGTTTAAATTACAACCTCTATACCACACAAGCTACGGTTATTGCATGTGCCAAAGTGTTTGCGAAGGCATTGCTTACAGGGTTTGCACTCTCTTACAATATCCCATCTCCTTGCGCGATTAGCTGAATTGAATGTTTGACAATTTACGATGTTAGTGCAGTCGCCATCACATGCTATGCACTGGCGTATGTTCTGCTCTGCGTGCGTATGTAAGTTAACAACACAAAAGTTTTCACCCGTTAATAAAACTTCCCACGGAATCAAAAGCGCCAAGCAATCATTTTCATCAACAATTGGATCACACCATTGGCACATGGCAAATAAATCAATCGACAGAGGAAACCGACTTCCGCCACATGCAGACATTTTTCCCAATAATTGTTTATTAAATTTTATTATAATTCTTAGGAATTAAAATCAGCTTTGTAATGACAAATTTAGTATTTAAATCAATCAGATAGTTATTGCTTAGTTCAAGTTCACTTTTACAGTTCTGTTGTGCAGTTGTCATCGAGTCGGTTGCAAGGCCTATTAGGTTTAAGTTTAACAAATAAATAAAAACAAAAAAAAAAAATAAAAACTCTTTTTTTTATGAGGTAAAGTAACCAAACCTCTAACTGGCGCCCGAGCAAATAAGTTACCCGTGGAAAATAAAACACCACGTTTGTGAAGAAAGAGGCACCCTAGTATCCTGAGGAAAAAGGGACGCGTAATGCGCAAGCCGCTTCACGGAAACAATTAAGTGAAAAAAAACACAAATTAAAATAAATCATATCCTTGCATAAATGAGGATTTCTAAAATTAAAAATTAATCAAAAATAAAGTGACATTAAGTGAACTAGAAATCATTTTCCATTTAATGAAAAGTAGTGACTTCGAAAGTGTAAAACTATTGAAAAATGAAATGTGTTATTCCCTTAAAAAGGAACTGAATTAAAAGAAGAAAACATTAAAATTTAATACTATCGGGCAAATGATAAAATTGCAAAAACCGAAGTAATGCTATAAAAACTATATTGGAAAGAATCAATTAACAATAAAAATTACTAATAATTGACTGTGAAACATTTAAAAAAAAAAAGTGAAAACTATAAGGGCTTAAATAAAAATACAAGCACTTACAACTTTAAGTGAGAAAAGCTGAGGAAAGCTGTGACTGCCCCAACACTGCAGCCCTGATACATCAAAGAAGACCCTTCAACACTACCAAGACGAGAGCAGCTCTGTCTATATTATAGTAAGCTATCTAATAATACTATTTAAGTATCCTCATAGAGTTAAGCATACCCTGTGTTAAAATCATTGTGCATTAAATAAGAAAGGAAATCTTTAGAACAGTTATCTCTGCTTCAGTTCAAATTTTTTTTTCTTCTCTCTTCTAAAATGTCGAATCTCGACAATTTAATACGACCATCTACCTTAAATGCTCCCATTCCAAATCCTCCCGCTCCTTCTGATCAGGCCAATAGAAATGGACAGATAAGCATGACGGACTTACGAAATATTATCCTAGATGTTATGAATAACTACATGCCTGGAATGTTACAAGCTTCAATAAACCCGAACGCTATGCAGGCAACTGCGGTTGATCAGTCCATTGATGCGGAACAGTTAGGAAATTTAGCAGACTTAGATAAGGTCCCAGACGTTGTTAAATGTCTGAGGGATTTTTCCGGCAGACCAGGTGAATTCAATTCATGGAGAAAGAGTGTGGAACGAATTTTGAAAATTTACGAAAACCTCAAGGGTACACCAAAATACTACGGGATCTTAAACGTCATTAGGAATAAAATTGTAGGCAATGCAGATATTGCATTAGAATCATATAACACCCCACTAGACTGGCCTGCAATTTCTAAATGTCTTACTTTACACTACGCTGATAAGCGAGATGTTTCCACGTTAGAGTATCAGATGACAGGACTCATACAGGGCAACTCAACTGTTCAGGAGTTTTATCAGGCAGTCTACTCACATTTGTCACTGATATTGAATAAACTTGGCGGCTTAGATGCCGGCAACGAAGCGCTCAATTTATTGACGCAAACCTATAGAGACAAGGCTCTGGGTCTAAATGGCGACTTACCGCGTCTTTTAGGAATGAGGGAACCGGTGGACTTACCACAGGCCCTCCTCCTCTGCCTAAAGCTTCAAAATCAGAATTTTCGAACAAACCATGCTCAAAACACAAGGAGAAATGCACCACCACAACTACCTCCACGACAGAGTTTTGAAAGAAGGGAAAAACAGAAATTCTACCCTCACTTAGCCCACATACCTCATGATAATCAACCAACTTGGCAACCTACACAAAGATTTTTTCAGCAAAATAATCTACAGAGACCACCCAAGCCCCAACCTCGTCCAGAACCAATGGACATAGATCAGACCCCTCCGAAATGATATACAGGGAAAACGACCTGGTTCAATCTCGTACCCCCAACAAAAGAAGTTACAGAGGACCTTCCATATTAATACTGAGCAAGTGCAGCCGGAAGCACCCGATAAAGAATATATTGAGCCAACAGACATTTATTTTTTAGCTTAATTAGCTCTTCGTTGCCTTTCTTCGAGGTTAAAACGGAGAGCGGTGATATTCTCAGATTTTTAATAGACACAGGATCGAGCAAGAATTATCTCCAGCCACGTCTGGCGAAGAAAAAAATAAAAAATAAAGCATCATTCTACGCAAAATCAGTCGTAGGAGATATTGAAATAACTGAACACACTATGGTAAAACTTTTTAACTTAGAACACAAAATTAAATTCTTTTTAATGCCTTCCCTTAAGACCTTTGATGGCATCCTCGGGAATGATACCCTTAGGGAATTAAAAGTCGTAATTCATACAGGCGATAATTATATGATATTGAGAAATGGAAAAAAAATAGGTATTAAGCAACTTTCCTCCGCAACGGTAAATAATTTGAACATAGGTAAAATATCGCCTCAACGAAAAACGAATATGAATGTTATTGCAAAAGAATTTCCTAAATTGTTCATGGAACCTAATGAAAAACTAACTTATACCACAAGAGTTGTGGGCGAGATAAGAACTACATCAAACACCCCAGTATATACTAAATCTTATCCTTACCCCGCATCCTTGAGATCGGAAGTACAAAAACAAATAACTGCGCTTATGAACGATGGAATCATACAACCATCTAGGTCCCCATACAATTCACCTGTGTGGATTGTGCCCAAGAAGGCAAATGCATCGGGAGAAAAACAATACCGAATGGTAATAGACTACAGAAAATTAAACGCAGTAACGGTTGCGGACAAATATCCTATTCCGGAGATATCTGAAGTTATATCTCAACTTGGGAATAGTAGATGTTTTTCTGTACTGGATTTAAAAAGTGGTTTCCACCAGATTCCACTCAGGAAATCTGACATAGAGATGACCGCCTTCTCTATTAATAATGGTAAATACGAATTTACACGGTTGCCGTTTGGCCTGAAAAACGCACCATCCATTTTTCAACGTGCTCTTGATGATATATTAAGAGAACATATTGGAAAATGCTGTTACGTCTACATAGACGATATAATTATCTTTAGCAGAACAGAAGAGGAGCATTTCTCTCATATTCAGCAAATATTTAAGACTCTAATGGATGCCAATATGAAAGTTCAGCTAGAAAAGTGTAAGTTTTTCGAAGAAAGTGTAGAATTTCTAGGTTATGTAATATCTGCTAACGGTATTAAAACTAGCCCTGCGAAAGTGGAGGCCATTGCAAATTTCCCAGGACCAAAAACCTTAAAAGAACTCCGTAGTTTTCTTGGAATGTCAGGTTACTATAGACGATTTATCAAAGATTACGCAAAAATCGCGAAACCCCTGACATCCCTTTTACGAGGGGAGGGAGGAAGAATCTCAAAAAATAAATCCGCAAATGTGAAAATCGTGTTAAGCAAGGAAGCCGTGGAATCCTTCAGGAAAATTAAGAATTCACTTATTTCCGAAGATATTGTGCTCGCTTATCCGGATTATCAAAAGGATTTTGAGTTGGTAACAGACGCATCCAGCTTTGCAGTTGGAGCAGTCCTGTCTCAGAACGACAGACCAATATCTTTTATATCCAGAACACTTAACAAGGCAGAAGAGCATTACGCTGCCAATGGAAAGGAAATGCTGGCCATCATATGGGCCCTGAACTCGCTGAGAAACTATTTGTATGGCTCAGCTAAGGTCAAAATTTTTACGGACCATCAACCGCTAACCTACGCACTTAGCAACAGGAACACCAATAGCAAGATGAAAAGATGGAAATCAATTCTCGAAGAATATAATTATGAGCTACACTATAAACCAGGAAAAATGAATGTAGTAGCGGACGCCTTATCTAGAATACATCCGCAAGAATCACCCATGCACACATTGTCAATAGCAACAAACTCAGACGAAAGTTCGTCACATGGGCTAGTACATAGTGTAGAGACTCCCATTAACGCATTTAAAAACCAATTATTCCTCAACATAGGTCCAAATTCCGAATATCAATTTAAAATAATTTTTCCCACGTATCATCGGCATATAATTACCGAACCATTTTACTCCGAAGAAAAGTTAATAGAGATTCTACGAAGATATCTTAACCCATCTGTTATAAATTGTATTAAGACGGTGAAAATATCATGGGGAAAATTCAACAGGTATACCCACTGCATTTCAACAGGTACAAGGCTAGGTTCACACAGTTACAAGTGGAAGATATAATGAACGACCAAGAACAGGAAGACATAATAATCAGAACACACAATAGAGCGCACAGAAATTGTAGGGAAAATAAATTTCAAATCTTGGAAAGGTTCTATTTCCCTGCTATGGCAAGGAAAATCAAGAAAATCGTCAAACAATGCTCAACTTGTAGAGAGAGTAAATATGACCGTAAACCGAATCAACCAGAAATTAAAAAAACGCCTATTCCAACACATTCTGGTCACACATTGCACATAGACTTATATAAAACTGATAATAAGCTAGTTTTAACTGCCATCGATAAATTTTCTAAATATGCTCAAGCTGTTATAGTCAAATCTCGATCAACAAAAGATATTAAAGAACCCCTTCGTAAGATACTATTTTCCTTTGGTATACCCAAAGTTATTGTTATAGACAATGAGAAGTCGTTAAATTCTGCTCCAATAACATTCATGGTAAGGGATATATTGGGTATACAAATATTCAAGTCACCGCCCTACAAAAGCTCAGTAAATGGACAAATAGAAAGGTTCCATTCAACCTTGTCGGAGATAATGAGATGCTTAAAAAAAGAACGGACACATAAGAATTTCGAAGAACTCCTTGACCGCTCAGTTTATGAATATAATTATTCAATACATTCCACTACTGGTAAAAGACCGTTAGAAATTTTCTTTGGTAGAACTGTTAGCACAGACCCCAGACAATTTGAACAAGCAAGAAAGGATAATATTGAAAGATTCATAGGAAAACAGGAAAGAGATCTGCAATATCATAATAAGAAAAGACAGGAACCAAAAACTTATAATCCAGGAGACGTAGTGTACATAAAAATAGACCAACGACTAGGCACAAAATTAACCCCTAGGTTTAAAAAGGAGATAGTTAAGGAGAATTACACAACAACAATCGTGACAGAATCAAATCGCGTTGTTCACAAGAGTAATATAAAAAGTTAGAAATACGTTTTTCTTATTTTTCAGGACATTCAGCGAAAATGAATTTGACATCAATGATTATACTGATCATTATGACCCAAGGACAAGCCGCGAACGTCCAGGTATTCGACTACAGTACGGCACAAATAGTTACTGTCAATAACGGACTAGCAAAGATCCAGGACGGAACATTCAGACTAATTCACTTAATTAAAATCGACAAATACGACAGCTTTTTGACAGATACCTACAATTACATAAATACACATATTCCGAAGAACAATGTTCTCTTCCCTATTCTGAAACAAGAGACTCAACAGACTATGGACATACTGCAGACACTAAAACCTTCCAAGCACTTTCGACTAAAAAAATCAATAAACGCTTTAGGAACGGTGTGGAAGTATATTGCAGGATCACCGGATCATGAAGATTTGGAAATAATTAATAGAAATTTACTAAGACTAAATGATAACAATGATGATCAGGTAGTCATAAATAAACTTTTTAATGAAAGATTAAATAACTCAACTCTAATAGCCGAAAAGATTTCAAATAGTATTAATAAAGAGCACAATGATATAAAAGAAATAATTATAAATTTACAAAATAAAATTAGGTTGATAAAAGAACAACTCATTAACATTAGATACGCCATACAATGGGCGAAAAATAAAATTATAAATTCAGTGTTACTTAATGAAGAAGAAATTAAATTAGCCATACAAAAATTAAGTCAAGAAAAAATGCCATTCAATAATGCAGAAGAGGCATTAGAAATATCAGATATTTTGACGAAATATTAAAAGCCAAGGATAAAATATATGGAATTGAAAAACAATGTAAAGATTATAATAGAATTAATATTTGTAGTAACAATCAAATCATAGACTTGGGAAATGAGACTTGCATCAGTAGAATTATATACGGTTTTAACTCCACATCCATTACCACAAACGGACACCATATACCCAGAATAGATGAAGTAAAACCAGGTGTGCTTCTGCTAAATAACTTCAATGGAAGCATTGAGATCAACTCGGAAATCCGAAATATGACTGGAACTCATCTAATTAATTTCTACAATTCAACAATCAAAGCGAATGGAAAAATCTACGGTAACTACGAGAGTATTCCTTTAGAGGCTATGCCAGCTATTCTCCAGCCAAATCCATTAACCTTACTTCATATGGACATACCATCTTTAGAATCACTAAATGAGCTGCACATCAAAAATACCAGGAAAATTAGCAACCTTAACACTCTTACGGTAACATCTGGGACAGTATCAATTAGCTCTATCACAATCCTAATTTGTATCATATTGATCCTACACCTATCTTGGAAGAAAAATCAAATAAAAGTCACTACAAAACAACTAACTACAATTCCACCCCCTACCGAAAACAATTTGGATACAAAACAACCAACATATATCAGTTATTCCAACCTATCATATCAATGATACGCTTGAGGACAAGCGACTTAAGAAGGGAGGAGTTAACAACACAAAAGTTTTCACCCGTTAATAAAACTTCCCACGGAATCAAAAGCACCAAGCAATCATTTTCATCAACAATTGGATCACACCATTGGCACATGGCAAATAAATCAATCGACAGAGGAAACCGACTTCCGCCACATGCAGACATTTTTCCCAATAATTGTTTATTAAATTTTATTATAATTCTTAGGAATTAAAATCAGCTTTGTAATGACAAATTTAGTATTTAAATCAATCAGATAGTTATTGCTTAGTTCAAGTTCACTTTTACAGTTCTGTTGTGCAGTTGTCATCGAGTCGGTTGCAAGGCCTATTAGGTTTAAGTTTAACAAATAAATAAAAACAAAAAAAAAAATAAAAACTCTTTTTTTTATGAGGTAAAGTCACCAAACCTCTAACTTGTATAAATGAATTTCTCTGCTTATATCGAGAGAGAAGATCTGCTGCAGAGGTGCTGTCACCTTCAACATAAACGCTGCTTGCAGGAAGACCAATATCGAACACCCAATTGGCAAATTCTGACAGATTTACTCTCTTATTTTGTTTTGCTGAATTTATTTTGTACGTACCCCAAATAAGGTGGCAAGTTAGATATTAGTTCTTGAATCAAACTTGAGGTATTTAATTCTTCAAAAAGGTCACAGGCTTCGATTGTAGCTTGCAGACCCTCCACTTGTACAGCGAATGAGGTAATGGTATCCAGTTTATTTGGATTAATTGGTGCTAACGCTCGAATTATTAATTTCAGTGGGCGTAGAATTTTTTCCGGCTGCCCATACGGTAGTTTTAATGTGGAAATAGCAGTTGGAACACATGATAGATGAAGTAGAATGTGTTGTACCGCTTGTAGAGCTTCTCCTCTTATAGCCTTTTGTAGACGAACCAAATGTTCAGCATCTGTTAAACCGCAAACCATTCATAGGTAGAGCTAAAAAGAGGTCATTTGGGCACTGTTTGCCTTGCGTTTATTTGCTGGAATGTAAGATTCGTGTTATTTCTGTTTCGTGGTACAAATGAAAATGTTGGTGCGAAAGAATCTTCATATTGCGGAGGAATGGAATAATTTCTGGCTGAATTCGGATTTGTGAAAGTAGTTTTATTAGCATTACGCGTTGAGCTGAAAGACGCCTGGGCCGATTTATTTGAATAATTATTACGTGAAGTACCTGAAGACGTTGTGTGTTAAAAGTAGTGAACTTGTCGTTTCTGGATGTGCGCGGACAAAAGTTTTAGATGTGGAATTATGATTTTCGGCGGATGTTGTTGAAACGTTTTTATCAGCCGGCAAGTTAAGTTAGCTTGTTTCACATAAACGTTGTTGATTGATAGACGAGAAGCGTCAACGAGAGAGTTAGTGTCGTCGATATTTTCTAGTGCTTGTTCGAAAATCCGGTATTTTTGTTTCAAAAATTCACGGTTACTTTCAATAGCAAGATGTATTTCCTCTTTCTAAGTTTATTCTACGAACAAATGAATTTCTGAACGAGTTAGATGCATTGCTGCGTCGACAAAGCACAGATCGAGGAGAATCTGGAATCTACGTTTCTTGACAGCACGTTAGACACGTAAATGTCTGCTGATTATTAACAGTTTTACCACATTCAATATGGAAATTTCTGTGGCACTTCTTACACAAAATGCCCTGAGAATTGGGTGGTTTTTTTACACATCAGACAAATTTTGAGGTTGCCAGTTTGCAGCATGCTCATTGTAATGCGGTGGTGGTTGATCCTGAAAGGAAGAATTATCCATCATTTAGGACTTACGATTACCGCCAGTTTCGACTTTATGGTTTCTGAGGAGTTATAGTTGAACGGCTGCCGGTAAACTTCACACTGATTTGAAGTTATGTTGAGACGTGTAATGCTTCGATCAGGATTTAACGAACACGAACAAATAACAGCTATTATAAACCCAATAGACCAAAAAGAATTTTAAATTTGTTGAGGGAATTTTCCCGGGCGCAAAGTTTTCGCTGGATTCTGAACACCAAAGACATACGAGGTGTATTCAAAAAAAAGGTGAATTTTCAAATTAAGCGGGCTACGTACGTTCGACTTTCTATTATTTTTTTTATGTTGGTACACTCGTCTCGAAGATACGTTGACGGTTTTATCCATATAGCATGTTTAGTTTGTTTGTGAGAGACATAAGTAAGGGGCGTGTTCAACGATTCGGTTTTTATCTCCTCAATCGTCGCAAAACTCCGTCCTTTCATGGGTCTCTTAAATATCGGGAACAGGAAGAAGTCGCAGGGGGCGACACAACAAAACAACACAACGAATTAAAACTCATCGATAAGTACGGCACAAATAAATACTGTGGCAATATGGAAGAGTAGCTTAAGTCGACATAAGAGAGAATTGAGTTAAGGCGTGTTGCGCTTAATTATGTTTAGTCCGTTTTGAAAAATTCTGTTTTTTATCAATGTTATGTACGTTTACTTTTTGGCTTAAGTTTTTTGAATCAATAATGCACTGATCAAAACAACTTATGTACATATAGTTTTGTTTACATATTCAAAAATTTCCATTCATCATATAACGGTATCGCTTAACTTCACTTAAGCTGTACAAATGATAACATTTAAAAAATAAAGTCATTATTTTCAAACAACTTATGTTTACATGAGTTTTTTTAATCAAATGTAATTTTTGTATACAGCTATATTAAGTGAATGTAAGTTCTTACGACAAAATGCTTTTCAAGGAAAGAAAGAAAAAACTAATATTTCAGAACAGCTTATGCAGACACAAGCTGTTTTAATCACACGGCGCTAAAACTTAAAGCTACTCTATGTTTAGTTAAGTGTTTTTTGTTCTGCGAAATGTTGTGTCAGCTTTGACATAAGTGTCAGTTCTGAAAGAATTTTTGTATAGGTTGAACCGTACGGAGATACAAATGGACAAAAAATGGAATGTGAAGAAGAATCATTCGGGTTTGACAGTGATGATTCTGTTTTAGATCCAAATGTTAATATTAATGAATTAGATACAAGCAATACCGATTCTGAAGATGAAATATGTGATGTAAGTAATAAGTTATGGGGGTCAAAAAGTGATAAAATAATAAAAAAAAATCATAATGTAGGAAAGCCAGTTAGAAGTAGAAGCAAATACTGATTCGTCAACATTCAAAAATGTGAAGAAAAATCTGCGCAACAAAGGTAAATCTTATATTTCAAGCAATGGCTAAATTGTGCCTTGCAATGCGAGTGTTGCAGCCTTGCCGAAACAAACGCAAAGATAAAATTACACCAGAACAGCAACAAGTAATTCATGAACTGTACTGGCAGCTGGGATCGTACCAATTGCTACTAGCGTTTGTAGCAGGATTAATTGAAATTCATTCAACTAAAACTATGCGAAGAAATAAAAGTGAAACTAATCCAAGGAAACGGATGAATACATACAAATATTATTTGGAAATAAGCGGTCAACGAGTTTTGGTGTGCCAGAAATGTTTTAAAGGGACTTTATGCGAAACCGACCAGTTTTTGAAAACTGTAGCAAAAAAGAAAATTGAAGGACATGATGCTTTTACCGATCAACGTGGAAAACACCGAAACCCAAAAAAAAAACTTCCAGCTTCTAAACAAATAGAAGTGATTGAGTTTATAAATTCTTTCCCTTCGTATGAATCGCACTATACTCGACGTGACACATCTAAGAAATATTTGCCCGGCGATTTGTCTGTTGCTGAGCTTCGCAGGCTTTATTGCGAAAATTATGATCACTCTATATCAATTTCCAAATTTTCTCAGATTGTTCACACATTGAATTTAAAATTAAAAAAACCAAAACTAGACACTTGTCACAAATGTGACATATTGAATTCAAAAACAAAAGTTGCAGAAGCAGAATCACTTGATGCCCTAAAAACTGCTCAAGCAGATCGCCATTACCAAGCAAAACAAGTGATAAGCAAAAGGCAAGTGCTGACAAAAATTTAAAAGTATTTTCCTTTGATTTGCAACAATGTCTTCCTACTCCATTTTTACGAACGTCAGTATCATTTTATAAAAGGCCATTATGGACTTTCAATCTAACTGTGCACGACTGCTCAACAAATGAACCAATCTGCTATATGTGGCACGAAGCTTTGGCTAAACGTGGTGGCAACGAGATAGCGTCATGTTTATTCCAACACTTACAAAGCCTACCACTCTCTGCCAACCATGTAATTTTTTATAGTGACTGCTGCCCTGGCTAGAATAAAAATTCTTTTGTTGCAACAATGTTTGCCATATTCATGCAATCAGCCGACACAACAGGATCAATAAATATAATTGATCATAAGTTTATGGTTCCTGGCCACACACATATGGAGTGTGATAGTGATCATGCTTTAATCGAAAAAAAGGAAAAAAGTAACATCAGTAAAAATTCACCATCCTCGGGACTGGTATCAATTTATTTGGACTGTGGGAGTAAAAAGAAAATTTAGTGTGATTGAAATGAATAGCAACAAATTTTGTAATTTTGCGAGTGCTGCTAAGGAAATGTTTTTATGGAGAAAGGTGGATGACGATGGGCAGAAATACTATTGGGCAGATAAAAAATGGTTACGATTTACTAAAGAATTTGGATCCGTTTTCTTTAAAATTTTCTTAGATGAAAATGAGCCTTTTAGAAAAATTAATTTAAGGAAAAGCGGTATAGGCTCCTTTAAAAAAATAGTTTAAAACAATGCTATTTTTCACCACTTGAAATAAATCAAAAGAAGAAACAAGATTTAATCGACATGTTGCCACTTATTGATGACATTTATAAAGACTTTTATTTAAACTTACGCACTGCAGACATGTTAGATTTTCACCCGGACTTAACTGAAGCTGATGAAATTTTTGAGTAAATAAAAAATTTCAAATTCAACAATATTATATTATAATTAATTTCAGAATTTATTTTTAATTTTTCTCTAAAAACAAAAATATTGTCGTGTAAACAATAACCTTATCTTATTAAATGTCTTTTTATGAACTTGAATAAAACTTCTTATGTTTACTTAAAACTACACAGTACATACTTTTCATTTAAACAGAAGCGCTTAAGTTACTTAAGATCCAGTTTAACAGAACCTTCAGTTTCGAAAAATCGCTTAAGCGCTTAAATCTTCTAAATTCAACCACATCCTTTTTTTAAATACCATCCTTCTTCTCTAATAAAGATGTTACCAATATATTAATTCATAAATTATTCGCAAAAATCAAGAAGAATAAAAATTACACAAAATTGATGATATCTCAAAACTTTAATTTTCGACATAAGCTACTCTTCCATATTGCCACAGAATACATTTATAAAACAAGTGAATGACAGTGGCGGTAAGACTATCCTTGCACAAATTTTCCATATAATACATGGAATGGATTCCCTTTCGCGACATATATTGCTTCCTCGATTATCAAAACAATTCTTTAATAAAAGTTCAACATTTTGTCTTTTTGGAAGACACGTTCATCGGTGAAGCTGCCAATTTAATTAAACCCTTTTTTGCCGTAGAAATAAATTACGATACTGACTTGAAAATATTAGAATCAAGATACCACAGTTGGTGAATCATTGTTTGTAATCTCATCTCTAAACTTTTTAATATTTCGAAATCTGAAATCAATTCAAACTTTGCTTGACTTGAGTCGAGAGTCACTTTGTCTCCAGAATTTAGGAACTGGTACAAAAAGTTGGGACTCATTTGATAGGTCAGAAGTTGCATTTCAAACATGAAAAAAGAATGAGACCATTCTCTAAGAATGAGACCATTCAAACCCCTAAAGGACGAACATACTTCATTTTCCAATCCTACATAAATTACATACTTCTGGTATCTCCCATACAAAAAGACCGATTGATCGAAATTTTATTTCCCTGTGGTAATCCCTAATTGGTAAAATGCAGTAGCTTAAATCTTTTACCATTTGCTTTACATTACTAAGCGTGATCAAATGTAAATAAAAACCGACCGGATAACCGCGCCCTTTCTGATACCTCTCATACAAATCACATAATTTTACCCATACATTAACAGATTCATGCCCATTATTCAATTGCGTTAAATTCAGTAGAATTTAGCACGAATCAGAAATTTAACAAATTTAATTCTGCGAATGAAAATAGTCTAAATTGACATGCTCCTTAGGATTCACCACAAACAAATTAGGCGCCTTAGCAAAAATCAATGATTTCTCTATAATTCCTAACAGGAATACAGTAAATTTTACAGGAATACAAAAAATTTCGTTTTAATTCAGAGTGTACTTATATTGATATGACATTCCCTTTTTGTCGCTGTTACTCCAATGCAAAAGGAATTTTTGACAATGAGCCTTTTGCCAAATGCAAACTTAGTCGGAGAACTCTATCATATATTGCAGTACTTGTAACGAATTCTGTCTGAGGGAACGCTGAAAGAATTCGGTACGATTCGGTCAATGGGCTTTTCTTCATTTCATTTATGTTTGTCTTGCAAATTCAACTTTATTCTTTTCCTTTTGTTCTTTGGTTAAGAAATAATAAAGGATCCGGAGAAGTTCTAATTACACTGTGGAACATTTTTGGGGATTTTGTCTGGGGGGTGAGAAATTCCAAGTCAGGATGATGGTACTAGGTCAGTATAGTAAAATCCTCAAAGGGTTTCGCGTTCGTATGTGTCAGTTTTTTTTTATGACCTTTTACATTTTCTCAGAATTAAAAAAAAGTAATAAACAAAAGGTTATTTGATTTTTATGGTTGCTGTAAAAAACTGAAAAACGGTCATAAATGTGCGCGGACAATTAAAAGGAAAAAAGGAAAGTGCACTTTTTAATTATTTGGGTTTTTTCTGTTGGACACCTGCATGATTTTTTTACACAAATTGCACCCACATTCATGTGTGGTCATGTTTTAGAACGTCAGTAAAATATTGAAAAATACGTAGTATAAATAGGTGTTCATTGTTCGATTTTTGTCATTCATTTTGTCGTAGAATATGGAACTGTGCAAGCCAGATATAAATAGCTTTTGCTACTGCTGCGGTCAATATGTCTCAACACATAAAAAAAGGGGAAATTTCAGTACTGATTTTGTTCAAATATACGAGATGTACTTCAACCAAAATGTTATAGTGAACAAAAATTGGGTGCCAAATATAGTGTGTAAAAGCTGCTACAACCGTCTAATGGATTGGAAAAATAGAAGACGTGAAAGTATGCCATTCGGTATCCCAATGACTTGGACTAATCCTGGCGAAGGTCACAATCCATTGAATTGCTATGCATGTGCGAATAAAGGAGCCGCAAAAAGGATAAGAAAATCGTATAATTACGTTGGTGTTGCAAGTGCCGCAACACCATTGCCTCATTCGGACCACATTCCTGTGCCAAAAGCTTCTAGCCCAGATATTTTATCTTCTATGACTGCTTCGACATATGATTTACGTGATGATCTCCCATATGAGCCATCAGTATCTCATGAGCCAATTTTAATAAATCAAAATAAGCTTGATTCAATTGTTGCCAAATTAACACAGCATAAATCGGAAGAGCTGGCCTTGTTTTTGAAATCAAACAATTTGTTGGCACCCGGTGTGAAAGTCACAGCTTATCGAAGTCGTCAGGCAACACTCCAAAGTTTATTCCTTGTGAATGATGGAAAAACTTCTGCATATTGCCCGGATGTAGGAAAATTGATGGACGCAATGGAAATAAAATATGAAGCAGATGACTGGAGATTATTTATTGACAGTTCAAAACTCAGCTTGAAGGCAGTTTTACTGCATAAGACCAATAAAAAACCTTCAGTTCCAATCGCCTATAGTACAGAAACGAAAGAAACATATGATGCACTGGAAAATATTTTGAAAATGGTTAACTACGCCAAACATAGGTGGCGCATATGCTGCGATTTAAAAGTTGTAGTTATGCTTTGCGGTCTTCAAAGCGGCTATATAAAATATATGTGCTTTTTGTGCGATTGGGACACACGATTTTCCGGTGACCAATATGCATGCCACGGATGGAAACTCAGAGAGCACAGCAGGTTACAAACGGCCAATATTATTCGTGAGCCTTTAGTACCGAAGGAGAAGATATTGCTGCCTCCACTGCATATTAAACTTGGAATTGTTAAGAATTTCATCAAAACAATCGCCAAAAGAGATGAAGTTTTCTTGTGTTTGAAACTAATTTACCGGAGACTCAGCGAAAGTAAAATTAAAGAAGGTAAGTTATAATATCACATTCATTTCCCATGACTTTCCATCTTTACAAATTCATTTTTTCTAAAGATCGTTCTCGGAAATTGGTGTCCACATGTCCTTGAAAATCCATTATTTACATCATCATCTGGACTACTTCAGCAAACAATTGGCTACCGAATCTGATGAACAAGGCGAACGCTATCATCAAGTTGGTATGCCATTTGAAATGAGGTAATACTGATTTTTTATTTTTTCAAACTCATTTTAATAAAACAAAAACTTACAGATATAAAGGCAAAAAGTCGCCGAGTGCGATAATTGCGGAAATTTGCTGGTGGAGTAAGCTCGTGTGGCAAGACAAGGATGATCCTGATGATAAAGAATTTTCAGGAGGTGCAGAAGGGCCAGCAGTGGAGTCACACATTGACATTATGTGTGGTTCAGAAACTGATGACAGCGATGAATGCTATGCCAATAGTCCCGAACAACCACCATCGAAAAAGTCTAGGCAATATTTATTAAAATAAATAAATAAATTAAAAATAAAAAATTATAAAAATGTTTACTTTATTTTTTTAGTAGTTTATGGCCAGAAGTCTGGAGTTATTGGGGAAAATTTATAAAAAACACGATAAATGACACTTTTTTGAATAAAAACAAATATCAATATTCTTGTCAAAATGGAATACCTTCACTTAATTGTAAATAAAAGCAGAACGCGTTAATCGATTTCTATGATCTATACCGCATTTTGTTTATAGGTTATGTGGCCTTACGTAAAAGTTATAAGACCTGACTCTTTTTTCCGTTTGGGATTTATATGATTAAAAAAAAAAAAAAAAAAAATTTTGACAAAATTTTCTTCATAAATTTATTTATAATTGCAAAAATGTTGATTTGGTAGAGAAACAGTATATGAATGGATTAAAGGAAATGTAATTCTTAATTTTTCTCAATTTGTTTCAGCAAAATCGAACTAGCCGTTCTCGAGTTATGTCAAACTACGTTTTTGCCAAAGTTTTACAACTAAGCGAAAAAACATCAAGATAAGGAAAAAATGTAAAAGGTCATAAAAAAAACTGACACATACGAACGCGAAACCCTTTGAGGATTTTACTATACTGACCTAGTACCATCAGCCTGACTTGAAATTTCTCACCCCCCAGATTGGCTGTTGTACTGTGTTATAACTGGCATAGTCGGTACACCAACCGACAGTTCTAGGAGATCATCAGTTTCTGAAGAACACAGTCAAATTCGACATCCTTTGAAAGCCACATAGAATGCAATTGCAAGATCTCAGTCGCAAGGGCATATTGCGTGTTGAGTCTTGTATCGAGAGCACATAGATAATAATTTTTTCAGAAAATAAGTTTGCGTGTAAAAAGTGAGGTTATCTTATTGGATTGCGGGCATTTATTGCGACACATTCATTCCGTAAGTTTTTTTTAAAAAAGAATTTTCTTTTTAATAGGATTAGCCAAAAACGACTTTATTCCATTTTAGGGAGAGTTATTTGCTTGACTAATGACGATCCGCCCAAGGTCTGACCGTACACGTCGTGCTATAATTAATCAGAATGTCCGTGATAATCAAACGCAAGAGGAACTCGCGGAACAAAATGAATGGAGACGTGCCCATATTGCACAAGTTCGCGCTGCACAATCACCACCTCAAAATCGACAAAATGTTACTAGAAGCAGACCAGTCATAAATGTAGGCTTGAATCGCGCTGCTCTCGAATACGATTCCGCAATCGCCTACAAAGATCTTCACTGCGTTGGTATCGGTTCATTGTCTGTCGTATGCCAGCATTGCAATGCATTGAAGTTTCAACCAGGTAGGATCGATCTTAGTCATGTTGCGGAATCTGAATCATCCAAAATTGTGCAACGGTACGCGGTTGTCCATTAAGAAACTGATGAACAATGTGATTCAAGCGACGATAATCAAGGGCAAAGCCCTTATCCCACGAATTCCGATAATTCCAACGGATCTTCCATTCCAATTCAAGCGAATTCAGTTCCCCATTCGATTGGCTTTTGCGATGACAATCAATAAATCGCAAGGCCAATTGTTGGAAGTCTGTGGGATTAATCTCGAATTTCCCTGTTTTTCGCACGGTTAGATGTACGTTGCCTGTTCGCGTGTTGGGAAAGCGTCTTCGTTGTTTGTTTTTGCGCCGGAAAACAAATCAAAAAACATTGTTCATCATATCGCTCTCTACTGTTTTCGATTCCACTCAAATAAATCGCATTGAAATTTGAACTATCTGTGTTTTATTATTACTCGGGAGTTTATCCGAAGGCGTTAAATTGTGGCGAGTCGAAGTTCGCCGGGTCCGCTAGTATACATATATTAAATAAAATTGAATAAATTAAAGGAAATCGGGATATTAAAGGAGAAAATTAATTGAAGTTGGAAAATTTTGTACAGTTTTATCCACTGTGAATGTCACGAGACCCTTCAATTGTGACCGTGGCGAATCTCTCCAGCGTTTTATTGTCTTGGATATTTGATGGAAACAAAGTTTAAGTTTTTTTTCCATATTCGAGAAAAGTCAATTTACTGAGATCTAGGAGCCTCAGTTCAATTGCCGAAGGAGAACAATTAGAAATTAGTAACATATCATTAGGACCGGTTAATTCGAATGCAGGACAGATGCATTCAACACAGGCAACTATGAATGCTGCCGCCATATTTTCTTCTCTCCGTGTTCGAGATGCCATAAAAGATTTGCCGAAATTCGTTGGCAACCTACATTTTTTTATACGAATTTATAAATAATGTTGAGGAGATCTTATTGAAAGCTGTACGGAATAAAATAGACGAACAAGCGAATGAAGTAATAAATATATGCGGGACGACGCTTAACTAGGACGAGATAGAAATGAACATCATATCGCATTACGCAGATAAACGGACAGAGACATCGGTGATCAGGAACCTCAATTTTCTGAAACAATTTGGTAAAACAGTGGAAAAATTTGATAGTGAAATTATGGAAATCCAATCGCTCTTGACAAATAACGTTATTATCGCAAAGAAAAAATTGTTTTCTGAGATGTGCTTAGAATCGCTTTTGTCAGGGTTAAGGGAACCAATGGATTCTATTGTGAGAGCAATGTGGCCAGGATCTCTACCTTCTGCAGTTGAATATTGTGTGTAAAGGAACAGAAAATCCACTACCTAAAGGCAGATTCATACAAGTCTAGAAACACTGGGTACATACAAGTCTAGAAACACACTAAGACCATGTTTGTCTCATCCAAAGTTGTCTATCCCGTATCAGAATCTTGCGAAATTCCCCATGGATCGCCCTGTTTTCCGGCCGACATACCATAATTCTGATTACCAACCTTTTCATAAATCAGGAAGCTATCCACAACGTGCAGATTGTACATACCAACGACGAAATTATTCTGCTGGACAAGCTTTCCCCGATAGACAAAATTATTCTTATCATCTTAATATCAATCTTAATATCAATCAATTCAGAAGTCTAAAGTTCGAGCTCCCATGTAAAAAACCAAGGTAGGGTATCATTATAATAGGGATGAAATGAATAACATACGTAAACCAATTTGAAGACCCAAAAATCAGCCATACTAACGAGCGAAACGATAACTTCAATTTCAGAAGGATCCCAGCGGGTTATTATAATTTTAATCCTAGCCACTGAGGAACAAGATATCGACGATACGTAAAATTTTTGGAAACTAGCCTCAGACGACAGGCAGGTTATATAGATATTAATAGCCATGAAACTATGTTACCATACGTTGGTATATCCTCCCCATTTGGTCGACCTCTCAAATTCTTGATCGATACAGGACTGCAAGAAATGTGAACCGACGACTATAAGCTAACGAAATTTTTGTTAACATTTTTTTCACTTGAAAATTTATATGCTGAACTCATTTTCAACAAAATTTTAATATTTTGCTGAATTGGAAACTCATGTTAAATAAATTAATTTTTTATCAACATTTTTATTAATAAAATCTAAATCTGAATATGACAATGCGTCAGCATTTATTTCTAATTATTTTTGCGAGGTTTCATTCGCCATAGCTACAGTCAATAACAAAGAGTTGTTAACAAGCCTTCATAGAAGACAAACATCAAAAAAAAAGAAAGCAATAAAATAAGTGTTTATTTTAAAGCAAAAAATAAGTGTATTATTTAAAGGTAAAAAGTAATAAGTGGCGCCCAAAGAAAAAAAAAAAAAAACTTTAAAATATCCCCATAATAAGGATTAAAAAGTTTAGTTAACAAAAAATCCTAATAATAGGGATTAAAAACTTATTTAAAAATATCCTAATAATAAGGATTAAAAAATTAAAAGAAAAAATATCCTAGTAATAATGATTAAAAAAAAACAAAATTTTTTATTAAAAACTTATTTAAAATATCCTGGTGATAAGAATTAAAGGTGTAATAAAAATAACATGACTTATAAAGACTATAAAAAAATTTTTTTTTCTATAAACATTTTACATTACTACCGAAATTAAATTACTCTGCACAAAGTACTCCTTGTGAATAAAAGAGAAACAAAATAAAAAGGATGAACTACCCGTAAAACAAAACCTATAAAGTAAAAGAAAATAAAAAATTGTTACCAATCTGTGAAAAAAAGACTAAAAATAAACTAATAGTAACTCAAACTAAAACACAAGAATTAAAGATCCTTAAGAATAAAAATAAACTGTACGTGAAATAAAATACAAAATTTATAGCACCAATAATCGAAGCTAAGAAATTGAACCAAATACTTATAGTGGAAGCCGAAAAGAAGATATCGTGGAACAACACCCATTTGAAAATGAAGGCGTTCATCTACCTGTAAACTGACAGTATTAATTTTAAGTATTGCTATTCATAAATATTAAAATTAAAAAGTATTCAAAAAATATAAATCAAAACGGAAAAGAACAATATAAATAAAAATTTTATTTTTGAAATTAAAATATAAATAAATCTTTAAACTTTTACAAAATCTTTATTTACTAACAAAACAAAAATTGTAAGGGAAAAAGGAAAGAATGTCTAACCCAAACAAAAACAAAATAATCCTCCCGCTGCACCAATAGCATTAAGTCAGGCGCAATTCGACCAATTACAGAGGAATTTATTAGGTTCTTTAAGACAATTATTTCTAACCGAAGGTAGAATATTAATCATTAATGTCAATAATCCTACAGAAGAATTCGCTAATTTATCCGACCAAGCAATCGACGAAAGATACAATGATAATTTAAACGATTTAGAAAAGGTGCCCGATATAGTGAAGAGCTTACAGAATTTTCAGGCAAACACACCGAGTTTAGTTCCTGGAAAAAGAATGCAGAAAGAGTACTATCCCTATATGACAGCTCCAGAGGCACTCCCAAATATTATGCAATTTTATGACAGTTAGGAACAAAATAACGCGGCTTTAGAAGCATACAACACACCGCATGAATGGCGGGCAATTGCGGCATGCTTAACCCATAACTATGGTAACCAACGTGATCTAAAAACGTTAGAGTATCAATTACTGTCATTGGTACAGGGCAATTCATCGGTCAATGACTTCTATCAGGCTGTTTATGCCCACCTCACTTTAATTCTCAATAAAATTTCTTGTATGGAAGCAAGCAATGAATCACTTAAATTACTACTCAAACGTACAGGGAGAAAGCTCTAGATACGGTTATCAGAGAACTTGAAGGAGATCTACCAAGATTACTCGGTATCCGAGAACTCAAGGATCTCCCTCACGTTTTGTATCTTTGCCAAAAACTGGATAATCAAACAAATAGGAAAAATTTAGCAGGACATAATATAAAATAAAGAACCGACAATGATACCATCCAAAAGACATACAATATAACAAATACCAAAACACTTTGCGTCTCATCTGGCGTATTCTCCTCAATATCCTCAAAAACCTCAACTTATACCTAATTTTATGCAAACACAACAAATGGCCTTAAACCAAGGAAACTATCAGCAATACGGGCATGTATTGCCTCCATGACCACCAAAACCAACAACGCGCCCAGAGCCCATGGAAATATATGAAAGTTTAAGGACAAGACAAGTAAACTACGGGAACAGGCCAGTTGAAAGTAAGAAATGGAAAATACCTCAACAAATACAACAATTTAATCAATATGGACCACCAAATAAAATTCAACGTAACTACCATATCAGAACACAATCCGTGGACTATCCAATATAACAAAATGCAAACGAAAATTCAAGGACAACTATCAAATTACCGAAGAATACCGAAGCAATATGGCAACGGTAGATTCCGAAGATGACGTAATAACAAATCTCAGTGGTATCAATTTTTTAGAATGAGGAGTTCCTCCTCCATTCCTGGAATGTAGATTGAGGAGATTTACTAAAAATACTAATAGACACTGGGTCCAATAAAAATTACATAAAATCCCAATAGAAAATAAAAACTCGTTTACCGCTAACTCCGTTGCGGGTGACATCAAGATAACACACCATACTAATGCTAACCTTTTTGGCCTTAATAGCACAATTGCATTCTTCATTCTCCCTTCACTTTCATCTTTCGATGCTATTCTAGGCAACGCTCAAGGGACTTTCGGCTATAATAGACACAGAAAATAATATCCTGAGGACTAAAAACCGCAAATTTCGATTAAAGCAAGTTCAGTTTCAGGACATAAACAAAATAAACATTCAAACACAACACCTTGATTTACAAACTACACAAATATAATAAATCAATTCCCAGACCTCTTCACCGAACCGAATGAAAGGTTAACCTACACGTCAAAAGTAATAGGAGAAATCCGTATGACTTCCGATACACCGGTTTACAGCAGATCGTACCCCTACCTTATGCACCTTAGGGACGAAATAAATTCTCAAATAGAAAAATTACTCAGTGATGGTATTATAAGACCATCAAGATCACCATAAAATTCTCCCGTATGGATCGTCCCAAAAAAATTAGATCAATTAAATAAAAAAAATTATAATGGTAATAGATTACCGCAAACCAAATTCTGTTACAATTGCAGACAAACACCCCATAGCAGAAATTAGTGACGTATTGTCACAATTGGGAGAAAATAGATACCTTTCAACACTAGACCTAAATAGCAGTTTTCATCAAATTAAATACGAGTTTACTCGTTTACCATTTGGTCTTCCAACGAACGTTGAATGATATTTTAAGGAACCACATTGGTAAACGCTGCTTCGTCAATATAGATGATACATTATTTTTAGTAAGAACAAACGGACTCATCTAAAGGACATGGAAACAATTTTCCAAACCCTTCGGAATGCTAACATGAAAGTGCAAGTCGATAAATGCAAATTTTTAAAAAACCACGTAGAATTTCTGGGCTTTATTGTGTCAGAAAGTGGTATAAAAACAAACCCGGCAAAGGTTGAAGCCATTACAAACTTGAGATCTTTTCTTGGACTTGCAGGTTATTATAGACGTTTTGTCAAGGACTACGTTAAACGACAAGCGGCAAGCGTCCAAAACCATTTTGAAAAAAACGCCAATAAAACTCAATAGCGATGCAATGGAAGCATTTGGCAAAATAAAGGCAGCACTCATGGAGGAAGTGATACTTTACTACCCAGACTTTACTAAGGAATTCCAGTTGACAACGGATGCATCGAATTATGCTGTAGGAGCTGTACTGTCCCAAAATGACCGACCAATAATGTTCATATCTAGGACTCTTAGCAAAACAACTTATGTGAAGCTTTTACATGAGTCTTGCTGAAAAGCTTTACTCATGGTGTGCCACCACACAGGTGCCGTTTCTAATTACATGCTTTTTCTTGGTTATGTGTTCTTTCTTTCTTCAGGTGACGGCCGGCACCCCTTTGGTATACTCACATTAATCCCGAAGGATTATTTAGACTACCAGAGATTGGAAGTAGGTCCCTTGGAAAAACTTCCTCAGGTCCCACCCCCGCACTCAGCCAAAGTACCTTTGTAGTCACTTGGTATGAAGTGAACTACCTCCCGGGTAGGAGTTGAGGTATCTAGGAAAACCTCGGATAGATATGAACAGTGTTTTTCAAGCTGATGCCTTCCTTCACCAACGCTTGAGCAACGCAAAAGCACTGAAAATACTTGTTCGGGCAACCACAGCCAGCACGATGCTCCCACTAGGGGTCCTACACCATTGACCACGAAGGAACAATGTTCCTTGGGCCCCTGGTCACCCGTGCTACCAGAAGAGAAGAACCCTCTGGTCTGGGTTTCGCAGACAAGCTACTCCAGTTTTGCTTTATCATACCTCGCATGGAACTGGTAATCCATAATAATACGGCATAGATTCCCAATGTCCGAGGAGAAATTATCAACACAGTAAAAAGCAAGTATACCATGCTCCTATCATAGTTCATTAACCAGATCTCTCTGGTCATACAACTATATTTACGGAAAAGATGAATCTTCTGATACCTCCCGACGGCTTCTCTATGTCGCACCTGTTGCCAGGATGTGTCTTGTTTAACTATGAATCTCCCCTTTACTTGGTTTTCGAAAAACGAGTTCTAAGATCAGTTTGAATAATATTACTGGTGAATCCCAAGACATAATCCACCTATTCATAGGGCGCCTGGCACAAGGCCACACTACTTTGTTTAATCGCAAGCATCATACCCTTTGCCTGCTTAATTACAGGATCAGGTAGAGAGGCCTGCGTTCTAGGGGTAAACGGTACAAAGCATCCTAGGAAGCACCCGCCTACCCCTACTCTTAGCAAAACAGAAGAACATTATGCTACGAATGAAAAAGTGATGCTGGCAATCATCTGGGCACTCAACTCATTAAGAAGCTATCTCTATGGATCAGCCAAGTTCAGAATATTCACGGATCATCAACTTTTAACATGCGCGCTATGTAGCAAAAATAATAATAACAAAATGAAGCGATGGAAAGCCATTTCGGAAGAACATAACTACAAGCTACACTACAAACCTGGACGGACAAACGTTGTTGCTGACGCACCATCCCGGCCCCCTCAAATAAACTCAATGACAGCTACAGCTAATAGCGATAAAACCTCATCACATCACCTTATACCAATAGCTAATGAACCAATCAACGTATTTAAGAACCAAATTTTCCAAAGATTCACCTTAATCCCTTAGTTATAAATGGATTGAACACCACTGAATCTATCCTTGAAAAGATACAAGATATATATGCCGAAAATTTTTCTAATTATCGTACCAGATTCACTAGAAAAATTGTTACGGACGTAATAGATGAAGGAGATCAAGAAAAAGAAATTCTGAACGAACATCAACGCGCACATCGTAATGCTACTGAGAACAAAAACCAATTAATTGAAAGAGTTTATTTTCCAAAAATGATCGCTAAAATCAAAAAAAATAGTCAGACACCATTACTAAGTGAAACACCGATTTCCGAATATCCTGGACAAATAGTTCATCTGGACCTTTACCTTACTAACCAAAACGCAGTTTTAACAGCTATAGACAAGTTTTGGAAATATGTAACGGCAAAGATTATCAAATCCAGATCAACGCAAGATATCAAGGAACCACTACGCGAAATATTAGTAAGTCTAGGACCTCCTGAGTGGATAATTATAGACAATGAAAAATCACTGGGATCTGCACCTATAAAGCATATGCTGGAAAATAAATTCGGAATCAAAATATTTAAAGCTCCATCTTACACCAGTATGTACTGTTAATGGACAAATCCAAAGATTCTATTCGACACTTTCCGAAATAATGCGATGTGTGAGAGAAGAAAAAAATCATGACTCCTTTATCTATTAGCAGGTATAACTACTCCAACATCATTCTACTACCGGAAAAAGACCTGTAATACGTTTTTCGGAAAAATATAACCAGAACAGCTCTTGGACGAAAGAAAGAACCACATACAAAAACTAAAAGAAACACAAGAAGCAGATTTAGCCTTTCACAACAAAAATAGAACAATCCTAAACAATATTCCCCCGGAGACATAATCTATGTAAAAACTAATAAAAGAATAGGGACTAAACTGTCATCCAGATATAGGGAAGAAAAAGTGGCAGAAAATCTCAATAGCACAATTAAAACAGTATCCAGTCGAATAGTTCACAAAAGCTTGATAAGAACATAATCTTTTTTCCTTTTTCCGTTTACAGACTCTTTTTGGAAATCATAAAAGCCGAAATACAAATACTCAACTACACCAACTCCGAAATCGTGACATTTCAAACAGGATGAGTTTTAATACAGAATGAACGAGAATTAAAACTTATAAGTGAACATATTAATTTCAAAATAAAGAAATCCAACCCCTTAGTGCCATTTCTCCAACTCGAGATAGCCGAGCTGACCAACCTGATAACTCGAATTAAGCCCTTCAGGAAGTCTAAAAGATCAAGATCAAGACCGTATGGAAATGGATTGCAGGCTCACCAGACCGGACAGACTTTGATATTTTGGTAGATAAAATAAATGATAACATACGACAGGCGGGAAACCAAATTGTTACAAACAGACTCTTTGAACGAAAATGAAATGAACTGACCAACTTGACGAATCAGATAACTAAAAACATTCAGCGCCGCACTTAAATTTAAATTTGGATTACAGATACTTAAAGAAGAAGTATCTAACATTGAATAAGAATTGTTATGGTCAAAAGGAGGTATAATAAATTCTTTCCTATTCTCCCATAACGAAATGGAAATTTTGAGTGAATTAATTGTAGAGCAAAATTTTCCTTATAATAATTTAGAACAATGCTTAAAATTCGCCAATATTACAGTAGCCTCAAATAATTCAATATTGTTATATGTAATAAACTTGTCTAAAGTAAATAACCTTCATTGTGAATGTTAATTAAACCTATCAAAACAGGAAACTGTATTATAAAATTAGAATATGAAACTATAATGTCTTGCCAAAATAAAATATTTGAAATAATAAAACCATGTAAAAACTATGACGAACCAAACCTATGTCAGGAAGAAAGTATCAAAGAAATAACTAACACAAGTTTCATACCCAATCTCCCTAAAAGTAGTCCCTCCACTTGTAACAAAAACAATAATTTCGATACCCCTTCCTTGGAAATAATCCAAGATGGTCTTCTATTATTTAATCATAATGTCGATATGTATGGGACATTCGTAACCCAATATCAAAATGCCACCATTACTGTCGGCCATTATGAAAAGGAGACATATAGACCACTACCTGCCATCCTAAGCTTATTAAATTAAAACCACTATTTCAAAGAAACTTTGTCCATCCAACCTATCAAACAATTACACTTGAACAACAGTAATATAGTTCAATTGATCCATAGGAAAAATACTATTAATTCTTGGGAAAGTTCATGTGCCCTATTAATTTGTGTGGTAATTATAATTGTCATAGTTCTCAAATACGCTGCAACTAGAAGGTACGAACTTAAATCCATCCAAACTGGCATTTCACAAATTTACTCTGAAATCCAGGAAAAAACCCACACGTTAGAGTATGGTCAATCAATTTCTCCCGCAAACGAGGACGTTTGCATCTAAGGAGGGAAGAGTTAACAAAATTTTTTTTAATAATTTTTCACTTGAAAATTTATATGCTTAATTAATGCATTACCATTTTGCTGAATTGCAAACTCATGTTAAATAAATTAATTTTTTATCAACATTTTTATTAATAAATCTAAAACAAATAAATGCTGATAATGTGTCTACATTTATTTCTCAATTCTTTTTGCGAGGTTTCATTCGCCATAGCTACAGTTAATAAGAAGAGTTGTTAACAAGTCTTCATAGAAGACAAACATCAAAAAAAGAAAACAATAAAATAAGTGTTTATTTTAGAGAAGAATAATTTAATAATTACAATGAGAGAGTAACACGTCTTATTTTTGAAGAATTTAGACAAGCTGGCGAATTTTTGATATTTAAATTCCACAACTGCTTTGATGGACTGTTACTTGATTATTTGACAAAACTAAAGGCGAAAATTGATTTAGGAAACCAGACTCTAGATACTGGTAAGATTATTGTACATCTTAGATTGAAAACAAATTTTTCGTTTGGCAAACACTTGATTCCACCAAATTCGGTTCACCAACAGGTCTTAAAACTACCAGTAGACGTGGAGGAAGGAGATATATGCCTGGATTCAGTGTCTTTTGACAACGCTTTGTCGATTTCTTCGGGTATGTAACAGGTAAAAAACTGGTTTAGTATCATGTAAATAGTTAACTCCACGAATAATGAACAGACGTTTTATTTTGAACAACCGATTTAAGTTACCCCCGAGAGAATTGTCAGAACTCATTCGCACATATCATCTTAACCAAGAGGAAAGGGTATATTTATTTTAAAGAGGGATAATACCTTACTTTCACAAACGAGGTAAAACATAAAATCGAAACTACGTATGACATTCCTACACACACTAAATCATATATCGGTAGATACCCTTTTGTCCACAAGGAAGAAGTTCGTAAGCAAAAAGTGGAGACTGGTAATAGACTACAGAATGCTAAATGGGAAAACAATTTTTGATAGATACCTCTTCCCTAACATATCTGACATTTTGGATAAACTGGGAAAGTGCCTATATTTCTCCACATTGGATCTAGACAGCGGTTTTCACCAGATTGAAATGGATCCCAAAGACAGTAGAAGGTGGGGCACTATGAGTACGTTCGAATGGCATTCGGACACAAAAATGCACCCTACACATTTCAGAGGGTAATGAACAATGTTTTAAGAGACCTAGTGTAGAAAATGTGTTTGATATACCTTGACGACATTATAACATTTTCAACATCTCTCCAAGAACGCATGAATAATCTTAAGACTGTCTAAGGGAATCTAACTTTAAAGTTAAATTAGACAAATCGCGATTTTTAAGGAAGAAAATAGCTTTTCTGGGACATATAGTCTCAACAGATGGCATAGAACCAAACCCGATAAAAATTGACGCCGTTCTGAAGTTTCCCATACCGCGAACTAAGCGACAGATCAAATCTGTTATTATTATACTCAGTTATTGCAGAAAATTTATATCTGATCTATCAAAGCTTTCGAAACCATTGACGGAATCCTTGAAAAAAGGGCTGCAACATTATTTCGGACGATAAATACGTCAGCGCATTTGAAACATGTAAAACTTTTCTAGTTAACGATCCTATCCTACAATACCATTACTTCGGAAAACCATTTATGCATACAACTGACGCAAGTAACATTGCCCTAGGAGCAGTTCTATCCCAAAGCCGTTTTGGAAGCGACAAACCAATTTGCTACGCTAGTAGGACTCTTTTGGATAGCGATATAAACTACTCGAAGATGGAAAAAGAGTTACTTATTATTGTTTGGGCCACTAAGTATTTTCGCCCATACCTATTCAAACGTAAAATCCAAATAGTAATGGACCATAGACCGCTGACTAGGTTAATGAAGTTGAAAGAGCCCAATTCAAAATTGGTCAGATGGCGGTTAAAACTGGAAGAGTACGGCTATGAGTGTACAAAAATATTGTCGATGTAAATTAATTATCCACAGTACACTCCTGTTTTGAAAATGTTAATAATGGGTTTTCTATCTCTGAGAAACTGTTGAATAATTTACAGTTAGTTTTAGAAGTATCCAACATCAGTCCACAGGCAACAGTTCAAAAACGTTTTAAAAATAAACAAAGAAGCACATTTAGAAATAAAGCATTTAGGAATACTTAGTAAAATCTTTTGCGACCAAGGTTCGGAATTTACTTCCAACATTTTTAATGATTTTTGCGAACTATATGACATTACTCTTCATTATACGCCATTTCAATAATCCACTAGCAATTCGCCTGTAGAAGGACTCCATTCAACTCTGACGGAGATATGAAGGATCATTTTAAATCTGAGGAAAAAAAAAAATAAATAAATAAATAAACTTGCCGCGGACCACGATGAATTGTTAAGTGAAACATTTATGACATATAACAACACGATCCATGCATCGACAAAAATCACCTCATACGAACTATTTTTTGGGAAAACGTACAATTTTGTTGAAAACGAAAACTTTAACAATGAACATGACTATTTAACTATGCTAAATACCTTTCAAGAAAAATTTTACCCTTCAGTTAACGATAAACTAATGAAATCAAAACGCAAATTGATAGCAAAATTGAATAAACCGAGACATGAGACCGAAATTAGAGAGGAAAACTAGGAGATATACAGGAAGGAATGTAGAAGAAATAAGTTAACGGAAATATTTTCAAAACGAAAAGTTCTAAAGGACAATGGCATAACACTTCACACAACGAACAACAGAAAATTACACGAAGCAAATATGACATTGAGAAAAAGAAACTAACTGTCTATTTATGTCATCTCTTCAACCCCCAACGAAACCAAAGAGACTACATGAAAACAACAACAACTTCTATTATCCGTCTAAATTGCAATAACCTAGTTTCAACATTAATTTAAAAATATACATATTACACTAATGTCAATGCACGTTTTGTCATTTCATTTATGTTTGACTCGCAAGTTTAACTTACTTCTAACTTTAATTTATAAAAATATATATTGCGCTAATGTCAATGCACATTTTTTCATTGAATTTATGTTTAACTTGCAAATTTAGCTTACTTTTAACTTCAATGTTAATGCACTTTTCGTCATTTCATTTATGTCTCGCAAATTCAACTTAAATTTGTAGTTACCATAGCTTCAGTTAGATTAAGAAATAATAAAGGATCAATCTTTTACTGACAAAGAAACGGTGAAGTTCTAATTATAACTCGCGCGATAAGAAGGGATTTTGAAAAATTCGCACTTTTAGACAAGTCTAGTGCCACCGCCCAACTCAAACGACCGTAGATACAATTATGAAATTCTCGCATTAACGTGTAAAAACCACAGTAAAATGGTACACATCAAGTACCATCGCCCAGCTCAACCAGGTAGGGCTAGAATCATGAAAATTGATGTACATAATCCACTTCCAGAATAGAAGGAAGGAATTTTTCGAAATTCGTCTTTTGAAGAAAAAGGGCAGAAAGAAACAAATTGGGTACTACCGCAATGGGGGAAAAGTTAGTTCCATCGCTGAAATCAAACGGTTTGACCTAGCATCGTGAAAATTGGTGCATATATTGCCTTTCCTTACTAGGCGGGTGATTAGAATATCATTTTCGAAATTCATGCTTTTACCTAAAAAAACGATCACGAAAATGTTCTTCTTAAGAAGGAAGTAAAAATGAATTAAAACGGTGACACTGGCCAAACTGAACGGTTAAAAATTGTATCATGAAAATTGTTGTGGCTAACTCCCTTAAAGATTAGACGATGAGTAAAAATGTAATTTTGGGGCATTTTTACTGTCAAGGCGTAAAATAAGGGTGAGACTGCGAAAAGATTGAAGGCTTATCGACACAATTGGAAGCGACCATTGTCCTTACAGCATACGCGTGAGACAGAATCCGATTTCTTTAGGAATTCGTATTTTTATGGGAACTTAAAGGTACTGGAGAAAAATTGTATCATCGCAACAAAGGGAGAGGTCATCAACATTATGGTGCACATTCTTCTTATGTAATAGATTTTTTTTTTTTTTTTTTTTTTTTTTTTTTTTTTTTTTTTTTTTTT
>JAHXMU010026435.1:668052-730927 GCA_019455685.1 Philornis downsi
CGTTGCCAGATGGGTCCGTCGAATATGGGCAACCCTGTACATACTTAAAGGTAACTGTTGTTGCATATGCCAGGTTTTTGAAAACATTCGGGTATTAGAGGCCATAATAAATACACTTATAACTGTTTATTCACATTATAACAGGTCCTCATAAGTTGAATCTGTCAAATTTACTTACTATATTTTATATTTCGTTACTTCGGATTGTACAATATTTTGACAAATGTATATATTTAGCCATACTGTATGAGTATGTACATTTTTGTTTTGTAACACTATCTATACATCTGACAATACCTTCGTTACATGTAAGCTGCACTTATTGCTTATTAGCATTGGCTCTCACGCTAAAGGAAGCACTTTTTTACTCATACTGAAAACTTATTTGACAACCTCATCGTTGCCATCACATGCAAATGCTAATCCTTCAAAGCGAAACCTATTACTATGTCTTCACACTTCGGTTTTTTTTTTTTTTGTTTGATTTGTATGTATGTCTTGCTTAATTCTTGCTTACTTAGGAACAGAAATGTTCATCTATTATGAACTGAACGTAAAAGAATACTACAAGCGCTACTGGTTTCTGCAGTCCTTTAGCAACCCTCCAGTAATACTCCCTGTGATAAATGTACTTATTTTACGGAGTAATTCTCTTCTGATTTATCCGCCTGTGTCATAGCCCAAGATCTAGCGCTGTGAAGCGGCAGGTAGAGTTAGTGTTTCGTAGTAACTAATATCTGCTTGCAAGTAGTGAGTTTCTCAAACTGAGCGGCCACGTTGTTTTCGGTGGCGTCTGTCAAATCTGTTGTTTGTTATCCAGTCACTAACGCCAAATCATCATATCAAGTTATGCGATTATAAAGCCACAATAACTAAGTACAGAATTCTCAATTTAAAATTTGTGAAAAATAGTACAGTTTTGCAATTTGGGAAATTTTGCAAAAATAAATTGTTAGAATATTTGAATTGTATACTTTGATAATAATCCACTTGTATTCATAATTTCATATTGTTTCGTAGTAGGCTAAGGTTTTTATACAAGCGTCATTGTACCACGTTGTTTTATGTTTGAAATTTAGTCGAATAAAAACTATCTTCAACAATGGTTATGGGCCCAGTCCCACACGCTGTTTGTGAGTAATTTCAGTTGGTATGAAATTGGAAATTCGATTTCAAAACTCAGGCGGAAAAACAAACTGGTCGAAAGTTAAAAAGTATTCTGAGCGATAATGAGTCTGAATACGTGAATTCTGCGTTTTCGAAATATTTGACAGAAAATGGTGTCATCCATCAAACATCTTGTCCTTGTTCGCCACAGCAGAACGGAGTGGCAGAGCGGGCTAACAGGACACTTGTCGAGATGGCCCGTTGTATGATTGAGCAATCGAAATCACCTCAGTACTTGTAGGCGGAGGCGATCAATACGGCGGCATACATAAGGTATCGCTCAACTACGAAAGTATTAAGTGGGAAAACTCCATATGAAGTGTGGGTGGGCAGAAAACCATCCGTAAATCATTTCAAAATTTTTGGGTGTGTGACTGTTGTCATGCAGAATAATCGAAACAGGAGCAAATTTGAGCCGAAGGGAGCCAAAAAGGTGTTCGTTGGATATGGACAATACTCGAAAGGATATAGACTGTTTGATTCTAAACAAAGGAAGATATACAAAACCAGAGATGTTATATTTTTTGAAAATGCATTTGCAAATACAGATTCCAATGAGCAAGAACAACATGATTTTTACAGCGTCGGCATTCATGTTTCTGATTCCGGAGAAGGTTCGACTGCTTCGGTTGGTAATAGGACAGCACATCAAGACGAATCAATTACAGAAACAATTCCAGACGTTAGTAATGGTAATAGTAACAGCGGGGAAAGTTTGGATGATGTCCCTAATGCAGTTGGTAAACGTTGCCGTGGAAGACCAAGAATTTGCCGTACGGGTCAAAAAGTATTCGTGACAGAACCTCGAGCTGAAATGTTAAACGCTGTAATTGAAAATCCATCTACAATTGCTGATGCGTTAAACTCCGAAAATGCGGATCAGTGGAAACAAGCCATGCAGTCGGAGTATCACTCCTTAATCAAAAATGAGACCTGGGAATTGGTGGAGAAACCTCATGCAAAAAATATCATCGGTTGCAAATGGGTGTTTGTTGTAAAAAGGAAAGTGGGCGGATCTATTGACAAATTTAAGGCAAGATTAGTTGCACGGGGTTGCTCGCAGAAGTATAATATAGACTATAAAGAAACATACGCGCCTGTCGTCCGTCACTCTACGATTCGTTTGATTCTTGCATTAGCTGCGAAATACAAATTAACGGTGAACCACGTGGACGTTGTTTCAGCGTATTTGAACGGAAGTATACAAGAAGATGTATTCATGAAGCAGCCTTCAGATTTTGAGGACAAACAGCATCCAAATAAAGTTTGCAAATTAAAACGAGCTCTCTATGGCTTGAAACAGGCTGGAAGGGAGTGGAATAAGAAGCTGACACAAATTCTAATCAATATTGGGTTTACAAGATGCGAGACAGATAGCTGTGTTTATGTTAAACGGGAGAATAGTAACATAAATCTGATAGCCATCTACGTTGACGATTTAATGTTGGCGTGCTCAACCAAAGACGATATGACCAAAATACTATCTAGCCTCAACAAAAACATAGAAGCTATTGATCGAGGTGCAATTTCATTTTATCTAGGAATGGAGATTGAGGGTGAGGATGGAGAAAAAATTTTAATTCATCAATCTCGATATGTTGAACAGCTGCTGGAAGAATGGGGCATGACGAAGTGTAAGCCAGTTTCAACATCTTTGGCAGCTGGAACAATTTAAAAAAAATGCGATGAACTGGACTGCGATGAAATGTGCGATATAAAGAGCTTTCAATCGCTAGTCGGAGGATTAATGTACTTAGCGGTCATATCGAGACCTGATATTTCACATCTTGTATCTCGTCTAGCGCAATTTTGTTCACACCCTCACAAAGACCATTTTGTGGCTGCAAAACATATTCTCAGATATTTGAAAGGTAATAGAGTATACTGATGGAGATAAAGAGCCCTTATGCTTCACCGATTCGGATTGGGGAGTAGATATCAACGACCGCAAATCGTATAGTGGATACGCTTGGTTTTTTGGTGACGGATTAGTAGCTTGGGAATCCAAGAAGTAACATACAATCTTCCTAAGTTCTATGGAGGTAGAATACATTGCCTTGTGTCAAGGCGCCAAAGAAGTGGTATTCCAGAGAAGCCTTATGCAGGAGATGGGGTTTGTTGAATGTGTATCTAATTCCACAATTATGTATTGCGACAATAAGGAGCCGATTTTTTGGTCAAGAATCCCACTGTTCATAAAAGAAGCAAACACATCGATATTCGTTATCATTATATCCGAGACAAATATTTGGCCAAGGTAATCGATATTGAATACGTGGCTACAACCGAAAATGCCGCTGATATATTAACAAAATGCTTAAACAGAGAAAAACATAAAAATTGTTGTAATTACTTAAATATTAGTTTTTTTAAATAATTTAAATAATTATATGCATATTAATATAGTTGGATTAAGACGGAGATTGTTAGAATATTTGAATTGTATACTTTGATAATAATCCACTTGTATTCATAATTTCATATTGTTTCGTAGTACGCTAAGATTTTTCTATGTCTTTTATGTTTGAAATTTAGTCGAATAAAAACTATCTTCAACATAAATAAATAAAATCTTTGCATTATTCTAAAAGATAACGGAACTTAGAGCACTTTAAAGACTATCTAAACTGTCTTCCTAGATGCTACATTGGCGACCACAACTTGTTTCAAATATGTGGTGTTTTTGAACAAAAATATAATTTTAACCCAATATATTGTTAAAAGCACAAGTTCTTTTTCAACTACCCGTTTTTTGTGCATTTGTGTTATTTGTTTAGGAATTGCGGGATTTTTTAGGAATATTTTAAAATATACCCTTTCCACCTTTCGTAAATTACATATTTCCTACCCTTGAGAATAGAATAGGGTAAATTCTACGTAAATTTTGCTGTGTTTTTAATAAATGTCATATCATTTGCATAAAAATTATTTAATAACAGGCACGCTTAAAATTATACAATTCACAAATATATATTAGATGCGCAACTAAGTATCCGCTGTTTGCCAATAGATGGAGTCAACTGTAAGTGTTAGCCGATTCTGCCATAATTTAAACATTAAAACATACTGTCTACATACAATAGTGATTTTCTTTTGACGTCATATTCTTTTGGTTGTGTGAAATGATTATGTATGATTTTGTGCCAAATAATCGTCATATGCGGGAAGTACTGGGTTTCTTCTTTCAATCGAAGAACATGGCGGCTTAAGCTCATCGAGAACTAGTCGGAGCTACGCAGATGCTGCTTTAAGTGAGACAACGTGTCGAGATTGGTTGCGTCGCTTTAAAGACGGTGATTTTGATGTTGACTACCGTTCGCGTGAAGGAAGATGAAACACTTTCGAAGATGACTTACTTGATGGGGATCCATGTCAAACGCAGGTAGAGCTTGATTCAGTGTTAGGAGTTACCTGCCACGCCAATTCCAAGCGATTGCATGCGTTGGGAATGATTCAAACGTATAAAACTTGGGTTCCTTATGAGTCGAAGCCAAGGCACGTTAAACGTCGTTTTTTCACCTGTAAACAACTGCTTTAGCGACAAGAAATGGGGGTTTTCCTTCATCGTGATGTAACAGGTGATGAAAAATGGATTCATTACAGCAATCCAAAGAAAAGAAAGTCATGGAAAACAGACCACAATCATAAAATCCAAATTAACGCATCGGAAAGTTTACAATAACTGCCACCAAACATATAGGATATACAATTTACCGATACTCTCAAATATTGAAGTTCCAGGCACATGTAGAGAAATGTTGGAAAAGGGGAAGCAGTCAGTGGAGGCAAACGAATAGCTGATGTTCTTCCCTCTGATTCACACTACTGTGTCACTCAAAACGTTCTGTTAAAACTATTCCAACACTAAAGTCGCTAATAGATTTTACGGAGGAAGAAGCGATAGCTCTAATGTTGGAACTGGAAATAAGATCCAATTTCAAGACTTGTTATTACTTATTATTTAATTCTCGATCGTGGCGAGCGATTACTTGTCATATAACATATAACAATAAACATAAATAATAATATCTGAATTCGAAAATCGTAACTACATTTTAAACAAATTATGTAAGTGTGGGGTACCGCTTAGAAATTAGTTACCTAAAAATATTTATATAATAGGGGAAACCAAAGGGTAGGTCACATGCGATTTATATACGATTTATAAAACACTAAGAGCAATGTAGGATGCCTTAATTAAAGGTAATATAAAGCAATACAACGTTTTTTAATATTCACTAAAAGTATCCTACAATTTCATAACAAACATCAAAAATGCAAAAACAAATTATTTTTGACAAATTACTATGTATCGTCGTTGTTAATGGATAACTGCCAGTTAAGCTTGACAGATTTACTGTATTTTTTATGTTGCAATTAAACAATTAAAGAAGAAGAATTAAAGAAGGGAGTTTAAAGATAATTTGCGTTAAAGCTGATTTTTTGTTCTAAAATATCACATATATGGAACAAGTTTTGTCGCCATTGTAACATCCAAGAAGACAGTTTAGCTTTGAAAGGTTCTAATTTTTGTTATCTTTTATAATAAAGTTGTCACACATTTCACAACTTCTTCTGTTTTTCTCCAACAGTTATTCGTTAGATAAATGTTGCAGATCCCCCTTCTTGTGTATTTTTGCCTTTGTTGGGCGTGAGCAGTAAGGTGGTTGTGTCAGTGAATTGCAACAATCCGATTTGCAAGTTGAAGATCCAGATATATCAGTGATCGTTGCATCTGATACGAACGCCCAAAAGAGAAGAACATTTCACAATCCTAATGCAATAACACTGATGAATATTAATCCCCTGCTCCTGATGGTCGATATTAGGGAATTGTGCTGACTTTCTTTGTAAATCACTAAAAATATTTCTAATTATTCACTATCATTTGGATATTTTCCTATTCATGGATAACAAGTTTTATAATTCCCCTACACAAAAGCGGTAGTATATATGTAAGAAACAGTTGTGGAGTATTGCCGAATTGAGTGCGTTTCCGAAGCTTTTTGGCCATCCCTTCCAATAACGAATTGTTGTGGGTAGATCCACAACTGCAAACTTGCTGGAATTATTTTCCTACATGTTAGCGGTTTATGTAGATAAATGTCACGCAAGTGCAATTTACATAGATTTCGATAATGGTCGATACATTCGTGACAGTTGGTCTGTAAACTAGATGTTATTGGTATTTCCCCAAAATTTTGGATCTGGGTGTTTCAAGGGGCGCACCCAGAAAGTAGTATTTAGGGATTGTCTATTGTTGATATTTCAATTACGTCTGAAGCAGCCATTTCAGACACTAAGGTAGCCATTCGGACCCTTGTTCTTCGTATTACAATATTATATCTCAATGATTTTCATCGGTCATTCATTCCTCTAGAATCTTGCCGATGATGACAAATTATTTGCTTGTTATTCGATTCTGTTAGTGATGCAATTTATTTGAAGATTATAAAAAATAAACTTTTTAGGTGAACGTGTTAGGTCAATGGCATAACTTTGAACATTGATAAATGTAAGAAGTTGTTATTTTCTATGGTTATTTTGCAAATCTGGGTATTTTATATTAGGTATAGTAAAAGAAAATCCATTATTTTCCCAATAGATGGTTTTAGTAATATTTATCCGTATCTGTAACTCCCGTTGAATTAGCGCGATCGGCTTACGCCAGATGGCGTTATATGATATTGAAGCCAAATACTACAAATACAGTTTTGTGATTGCTTGACTCAGTATTATTTGAGTGACCGTTAAAAATGGGCACAATGAGCCAGCAAATTGAAACCGCTACCCAATCGGTCGAAAATGTGAATAGTGCTTATGGCCCTGATACTGTAAGAGTAAAAGATGGACTACGCTCTGGATGGCCAATTGTCGAAAATGTTGATAAAATATACCACTGAGTAAACTTCTACGGTTACCTCTTAGTACTGTAATAAATGATTATGAAATTCATTATTTGTCCCGTTGCTTAAGCTCGTTATGTACGATGTAGTTGAAATCAGAAAACGTTTCTTCGCCTTTGTTCAATGTCTTTTTTCGTCCTTTTAATGGTATGTATTCCTGACCGATATATCACATTTTGACCATTCACGGTCGTTTTATATTTCTGATGAACTAATTGCCGACAAATATTTTTGACAGTACTGTTTGTTGCTCCTGTATCTGATAGTGGCCTTGTTTTGTGTCCTTTTTATCTAATTGAAGAAGTCGTATGGCGTATTTTGAGTATAATACCTGCATTGTTGTATGCAAAATTCCTGACAAAGGATGGTTTCGTTGATGGTGAACTCGACGAAACATTTTCTTTTCTCCTCGCCAGTTCAGAACTACTACAAATACAATTCCTCAAGTCCAGGAATATTTTTTTTGTACACTGGCAAGTCAGTGTTAATTCAAGCCACTGTTTAGTTGTCCGTCTATCATACTTTGATTGGACATCCCACCCATTACAAACAACCATTGATATCTCCCCCAATTCCCAAAGTCAGTCCTAATGCAATCACGCATGCTCTACGAATTTTTCTGGTGCATCTTGTGCATCGCCCGACATCATCTTTAGTTTTTTCCTTAAGCCAATGTGGCTTCCAAATAATCGACGATATCCAAAATTATTTCAGAAATAGTAAAGGCTAGCTTTATTTCACTGAAATTCATTTCATTTTAAATATTCAGCTATAATAATATATCTAGACAATTCAAACGCGTACAATAGGAAGAGTATTACAGATGTTACACTTATTTCATTTATTTTTTTTTTATTATATAGAAATTTTTATAACTAATTGGTTTTAAAAATCAGAGGCTGTAAATGACCTCCATGCTCATTCTCTGATATGCGACTCCTGATCAGAAAATTATTCACTGCGGCCTGAAGGGTTAAAGTCGGGATCGCCTCAATTATTGTTCTACCAAACTACTTTAATTCAGTAAAATTTTTTTGTTTCGTTTTGTACACCTCTTGATTGACATCGCCTCTTAAAAAATGTTTCAGTTAGTTCAGGTGACCTTGAGGGCCAGCGGAATGTGGAGTTTCTGGATATTAATTTGTTAGGGAATTTTCGTTGGAGCTTCGCCATAACCAGTCTGGCTATGGGCCCATTTTGCTGGAACCAAAAGTTGTTGGGATAGATACGTCTTCGGCGCAGTCCTGGGTAAAAAAAAACTCCTTAAACATCTTTAAATAACGATCTCCATTGATTCCCTTTTTATGTTTGTAGCACGATTTGTGTTCCACCCTCTTTTAAGAACACGAGAATTATAATGATATACATAGTATTAACAGTTTAAAAAATTATGTTAGACTATTGGTTTATTTAAATAGTCGTATGTATATGTATATATGTGTATATTTATACGTTGACTCATTTATTACCAATTTTTCTTTTGTAAGAAATCTACATTTTTTGTTGTTGTTTTCTATTCTAAGGTTTTGGATGTTATCCACATACTGAATTGAAATTTATATGAAAACAGAGAGGTTAAAAACCCATGATAATTACGACGCATGATAAGTACTCCTTATGGTACTTTACCATCCTTTAAATAGTACCATCCCTAAGATGAGTTTCACTCAATTAATGTATGAGTGTGTATAAATATGAATGTATGAATATGCCTATGCTAATGTATAGGAATAAGAAATTAGGACATAAGAAAATAGGATTAAAAATACTGTTATACAAGGTGTGATAAAAAACGGGTTTTTTTAAATTTCGTGAGTTACGTATTTTCGATTTTCGCATTTTTTTTCTGTTATGTTAGTACACATGCCTGTTATATATATATATGTAGACAATATCAGCCATTCTGGATTGCCAGTTTGTTTTTGACAAATATGGTGTGCTCTTAGATTTTTTACTATTCGAAAAAATGGATCAAAGAAACTGTATTAAGTTTTGTGTAAAAAATGAAATTAAATGTGCAAGGACATTTTGACTGTGGCGTTTGGCGAGTCTACTATGAGCAGAACACAAGTTCAATAGTGGTATAACCGGTTTAAGGAAGGCCGAGAAGATGTCAATGACGATGCTCGTCCTGGTCGCCCGAGCACGTCAACAACCGATGAAAACATTGAAGCGCTATTAGAGAGGTTGCTGGTGATGTTGACATATCGTTCGGCTCATGCCAAGCAATTCTTGCGGATGTTTTAGGCATGAAACGTACGGCAGCGAAGATGTTTCAAAATTGCTAAATTTTGAGCAAAGACAACGCCGCATGGACATCGCTTAGGAGCTGTTGAACATCGTCAACGACGATCAAGATTTCCTCAAAAAAGTCATAACTGGTGACGAATCATGGGTGTATCGCTATGACATTGAAACCAAAGCCCAATCATCCTAATGGAAGTGTTCAGAAGACCCAAAACCGGAAAAGCACGTCTGGTTCGGTCAAATGTGAAGGTTTTGCTCACTGTTTTCTTCGATTCTAATGGCGTGGTGCATCATGAAGCAATTCGTCAGAAACGCACAGAATTGTGGAAACACCAATCATGGATTTTGCACCATGATAACGCACCAGCTCACACATCGGTGCTTGTGCGTTAGTTTTTGGCCAAAGACAAAATCGCGATCATGCCTCAACAACCGTATGCATCGTACTTGGCCTCCGCTGACTTTTTCCTCTTCAGAAAACTGAAGACACCGATGAAACAGGAGCTGTTGGCGTTTCAGAAGCGTTTCGAAGATTGGAAAAAACGCTGGCATAAGTGTATTATATTTGAGGGGGATTACTTTGAAGGGGACAAGATAGTTATTGATGAATAAATACTTTTTGAAAAAATTGAAAATAACCGTTATTTTTTGATCACACCTCGTATTTAAATATAAGCTGACGAAATTTGAAAATAAAATTAATTACTAACCGATACGTTTGGCTTGAAATATTAGCTCGCTTGGCGACGCTGATAATTAGTTACCAGTGGATTTAAGTAAAAGAGCCGGTAAAAACAAAAATAAGCAGGCCCTATGAAAACATATATATATATTATATTAATGTATACAATAATCCTGTTCTGCTGCACCCATCACAGTAGCGTATACTACGTTTTACAATTAAATAATCTCAGTAAATTCTATTATCCTTTCCTCTTTATTCTTAATGCTACAGTTTTTCATATACCGAAGAAGAAGATTTAATTTTTGTTCATTTCGTTCAGTTTTGGTACAAACTTTATGATCAGTAACTAAATTATTTATAATGATCTAAGTATAAAATAATACTATATTTTACAAAAACAAGTTCTATTTTCCTGGTCGTAGTATATGTACCTCTTGCAGCAGATAATCACGAAATATCTTCGGAAATAGGGTGACAACTATGTTTTACATACTGAGGTTAGGAGCTTAGATACTGAGATATTTAGATACTTAGTTGCCCAACTTTCACCCGCGTAATTTAAAAATGTGGAAGGCTTTGTTTTTTACTTTTCTTAATTTTTGTGAAGATCGCCTAATTCTAAAGATTATATCTTACTATTGGAATTGGTTTAAAACGAAAAGAATATTGGATTCGTATCAACGTATTAAATAAATTGTTGAAATAAATAAATGTAATAGAATTGAAACGGGGATTGAGTTTCCTCATACCTACAGCAAGATTTCGCAGTCAAAAAATGTCCTCTAGATGAAATAATCTAATATTTGGAATGAAAATCATATCTTCACGCTAGTCCACTATGAATACTGAGTTTTCTGACAGCTAGTGGTAGAATATAATAATTTATATTTCACAAATATAGGGAGTAGTTTGTAATATAGTGAAAATACTTTTTTTACGCGATTAATTTCAGTTTGTTGTGATGCTTTTCGTTCAGTGGCTCAACGTGTAGATATCACGTTAACAATAAATAGCTTTCATAGCCATTGTGATACGTCTGTCGCCTAACGATTGACACAATCTTTCTTCGTGCCACCGGTTTTGTTGTGCAGTTCGTCCTTGGCCATGCTTAAGGAATCGTTTTGACCATGCTTCTATGTACACTTAAAACTGCTGGTCTCTTACTTTAATTAAATAAGCGATAAAAGAAAATTAACATGTGTATATTTAGTTTATTCGTATCGATTTATTTAACAAATATATCTAAAAATTGCCATATGTGGTTACACATGCAGCAATATCATAGATATGTTTATTTGGGTTCAATTATTAATTAATAATTGAATTAAAAAAATTATAGGATAAAGTACATTCGTTATATGCTCATTAATTTATGCAGAAATGTTGTTATATAAGTACTCGTATTGAATAATTTACGTTTTCATTACTAAGTATATTTAATTGTAACGTATATAAGTATGTATACGAATATGCTTGTATGGAATATGCTGTATGTCAATCTTGAATCATCGGGGCAGTGGCGTTCAATTCCAGGTGAAATAACAGTCCGAATGAAGACAGGGTGGGTCTCGAGCACTCTCGCCAGTTTATTACGGTGGTTCGTGATTAAGATACAGCAATTAATAATAAAATAAAGTAAAAATTATAAATAATATTACATTTAGTATGTAGGTTTAGCTAGCACACGCGCACATCGCCTTGTTCTCTGGATGGAAGGCAAGCGACTAATGAAATGAAATTTTCACAAAGTGGGAAATTAACTAATGTGAAATTTATGTGAATCAAGGTATGAATCCTGCTAACAATATCAGTTTGTTTGGCTTAAACAAATTTAAGTTAATGTATTCTGAAAGTGAGACGACCATCGAAAGGCATCGTTGACTCATGGCAAGAGTCGAGGATTGAAACGACCCATAAACAGAATCATACCAGTTGGATTGTGGCGAACAAAGTAGAGGAAAGGCCTGTCGAACCGCAATCTAGGAGCATCTGGTACTCGCGCTTGGCGGGGCCTCAAAGGCAGGGGAAGTTCCAAGTATTTGGGGTCAAGTAAGTCATCGTAGAAGCCGCGTCCAAGGGCAGAGTCCTGTACCAGTGAACCGAAGTCAATGATAGTTTCGGAAGAATCAAAATCATCGTTCTCATGGGCATCAACGTCTTTGTTTCGTTTGCGGAGTGGAGGTGCCGGGTACATTTCCACATGATGGTGGTCGGCAATTTTCTCTTCGCCGCAGGTACTGAAGGTGTTTATTTGTATCATGTCGGCAAGATAGATGTCTCGGTTGGATGAACCAGTAAGACCTCCTAAGTCGGCGTAATCAGATTTGAAAAGTCCTTTCAAACCCATTTTCTGCAAGCCCAAAGTAGCATTGATAAAAGATCTGTGTGAGAATCTTGGTAACTGAACTTCCATTCCAGGTCGATCCATTAAAGATGTTAGTAAATTACTCCAGGCATTTTTAGAAATTGCGGTTTCCATCAATTCCTTTTCGAGCCGATCCAAATTGTCCGACGGCGAAGTGGAACTCTGATGTCCTGGCATTACATAAATCATGCTTAACGCATCCTGTATACGACCGAAAGCAACAACTGTAGCTTCAAGATTAGGTTCGTAACCGGCCGTGAAACCGTTTTTAAACAGCACTGCAGGTATTGGAACCAGGCGACGTTGGCGTACTGTTGGATGGACTTGGAAGAAGAGTTCGCCGTCGCGATCATGCGTCGATCCTTGGGAGCAATCTGTTTGGAAGAGATTGGCGGATATCGTGGCCAGTGGACCATTCACCCATACGCTATTGGTGCGCAAGTATTCTAGCACTTTGCCCATTGTATGACGCTTCACTAACAGATTGGTGCGCCTCCGAATAATATCGTTCACTACATGGAAATTGACTTCCTCCACATGGCCGGCATAGAATTGCTGAGTTTTTTCTTTAAAGAACTGCAAAACCTTTCCATTAGCCCGATCGCTGAATATTTCGCGAACAAATGCGATAGTGGCAATATCACGGTCCATGGTTTTTTCAACAGAATCCGTTATGTTCTTGAATATTAAGTGGGGATTGAATGTGACCATATCGTCCAATTTCAGAACATCATTCATTTCGCCGGAGGTGCTGCCACGAGCTCCTAGGAAAACCATTGAGAGCATAGATGTCAATGCAAATGGAGATATGATCAAACTTCTAGCCGAACTAATTTTTTCCGATGTAATGGACTTCCAGTAACTGAACGCAAGTTCATTGCAGAGCTTGGTAAATGCAAGAATATCCTCACCCAAATCAGCAAGGGAGGCCTCTAAACCCTTGGAGCTTATGGGTGATGGGTCAAGTTTGACTGGAGGGCGTGTGGAGAGTGTGGATGATATCATCAAATTGCTCAATTGTGGAGGCCGTTGCATAGGTCTCTGCTGCGAAGCTGGGAGGGTGTACCCCATGACTTTGTTCGGAATGATTTCTTGCTGCTGCTGTATTTGAGCCTGATATAACGGCTTAGTGTACAAAGGTTCAACAGTGTCATGGTACAAGGCGTATGCCGGCTGTTTATTGAAGTACGAGACCGGCTTCAGAGTGTTTAGCCGTCTGGTAGTTGTTACATTTGGCTTCAAGGTCGTTATTGTGGTTAAGTAAGTTGGGGTAGTTGACGACGTTACTGCTAACTGAGGAGCCTGGTAAGTAATCTGGTCGTCTTCATCCTCCTCGTCCGGTTCTTCAAACAGCTGTCCCGTACCGCCAGTCTGTTGAACGGACTCTGTGTCCGAGAGAACTTCAGTTTCCACAATAGTATAGATGGGTTTTGGTGGCGCTAACATTTGTTCGCCGGCTTGTACACCTGGTTGATCCATTAACTGGTTTGATTCTTCAGATTTTGTTTCCTCTAATTTAATTTCTAATTTTGTTATTGACGGTCTTACGCTTTCAGCAGATTCCAATTCCAATTTGCTGGCTTCCGTGTGTGTAAATACTGTGTTCCCCGCAGGCTTAATTGTTGTAGTTTCTCCCAACTTAATGTAAGGATCTTCGTCGGCTATCCCTTCGGTTTCATCTTCTTCTGAGATCATTGCATTTAATTCTTCGGATGTCTCTTCGCTCGTATCATAGTTTAGGCTTGTGGTTTCGCTACATTCTTGCGCCCCTTCCAATTCCGCTTCAGTTGCTTCTTCTGTCGTAGTTACAGATGACTCAGTCATATTTTCCTGCGGCCCAAATTCTTCAATACTGTGTTGTGAAATAATTTCTGGAAAACTATCGTTCTTTAGAGTTGATTCTTCAATTCCAATTTCTGTGGAAGTCATCGGACTTTGGGGTAAGTTAATGGGATTCGTATCATTATAATTTTCCATGTGTAATTGAAGCTGTTCGGTTGTTGTCGAAATAGATTCTTCGTATTTGAGAATAGTAGCTTCTTGCGTAGTGTTATCGACGGTGTCTTCGTGCCCCTCAGAAGATTCGACTTTAATGATTGCAGTTTCTAGTGCGCTAATATCCGGTTTATCCTCATCGCTGCTTTCTGTTGATGTAATTGTATTTTTTTCAACATTTTCGGTAGGTAAGTATTCTCCTGTTGTTTGTGGCTCTTCACCATTTGTGTCTTCAGTGATAGGATCGAGGATGCTTCGAATTGTTGTAGTCATCTCTGATTCAGAAATTTCCGGTAGCTTATCCTCGTCATTAGAAGTTATCAAATACAGGTCTGTTGTTTCTTTCGATATGCTGCTAATTTTTGTTGTGGTATGCAATGAGCTATTGGCCTCGAACAGAGCTCCTCTCTCATCACTGTCTTCATGATGTTGAACATATATTTCAGAGAGTGCTGGGATGGGATTGCTAAATGTTGTGTCCGTCTCATTAGATAGGTTTAGAACTAGCGTAGTGGTTTCTTCTTCTTCTTCCAATTCTGTCGTGTATTTGTCAGCATTGTGGTCGATATTTGTCTTCGATTCAACGGAATGGCCTTCAGATTCAGGAACTGGAATTGTCGAAACTGTTGTAAGTTCTTCTGATAAGTTGAATTCATCATCAGAGCGAACAGTGTATGTTATCATATCATCTACAGTGGATGACTCTTCACTTGAGGTTGTCACCTCCTCGCCAGTCGTTGTCTTCGGCAATTGTGTCGTAGCACTGGAATCGTCTCTTATTACCGTTGTCGAACGTAAAACGGAAGCAGTAGTCGTATCTTCTGGTGCGCCAATAACATCAATAAATTCGGCAGTCACTTGTTCCAGGATAGGGCTATCCTCAAGTCTTTCATAATTTGGCTTATGCACTTCCATAGTCTCTGCATAAGAAGGCAAAGAACTGATTTGGTCATATGCCGCCATAAGGAACGATGTATTCAGTTGGGCAACATTAGAGAAACGGTTATCGTTGTCGGTTGCTTGAAAGGGATATGATGCTATCACTTCTTCACTGGAAGACTGCTTATCGTTATAGCTCAATTGGCCTAGCATTGAGATGTTTTGATTATTGCTAGAGAAGGAATAATCACTAGAAGACTGGTTATTGTTAGAGTTTAATTGGTGTAGTAGTGGGATGCTTTGATTATTGCTGATGAAGGAATCATCACTGGGAGACGGACTGCCGTTATAGTTTATCTGGCCTGGATCATTGCTGGAGGAGGAATAATCCTCGCTGTAGTTCGACGGGTCGAGTGTTTGCATATTGTGATTGTGACTGGAAATCTGTTTTATCACGTCCGACATCAGGAATGCAACCTCATCTTTTGTTTCATTTGAACTCATGGTGTTGTAGTCCACTGCTATGGTGTTGGTTCCATCCACAAGCGTTGAAGCCACAGTGGCAGCCTGTGTTTGGAACTCCGACATACTAATTTGTTCAGAAGGTTTGATTACTTCCATGTTAAGCTGGGGTTTGAGATCAGCTACAAGAACTGGACGACTAAATATATCTTTGTCGTCGTCCACGGTGGACGTGTCTTTGTTGTGAGGTGAAAGGACAGGAAGTCTGCTTTGCCCTTGTACTGGCTCTGTTATGTCGTCCGACCCGTCCAATGAGTCTGCTGTTGCACCCTCTAAGTATGAAGTGGGCCGTTTTATTGAATCTTCCGTTGTGATATCGAGTTGGCCTATCTGGGCATCTTGATTGTATAGGTCTTGCAGAATGTTTGGGGCCTGTGAATTTTGTACCGACATTGCCATAACTGTATGTTCTTCCGATGAATGCTCTGTAGTTTCCGTAATTTCGATAGTTGTGGTGGTATACTTTTCGGTAGAATTGATGGCATAATTTGGTGTTACGCCTTCTTTATGTACATCTTGATTTTGACCAATTATGGAGCTTATCTCCGGTTTCGTGGTTGTAACTTGGGGCTCAATTGGCTCTGTTTCCGAAATAAATTGGGTTGTGTCTTTTGCAGTGACTGTGGATTCCTCAGCAGAGGTCGGAGAGGAGTTCGTGGCTGTTTCCATGCTCAGAATGATGGTGGAAAATGTGCTGCTTCCCTGTTGGCGGAGAGAGAAATTTGTGGTTGGTGCTTCTGTCATTAAATCCACTACTGGTACCATGTGTTTATGAACAATATCTTCAAGTTGGTCAATATTTTCAGCACTATCATATTTCACAGGTATCACTTCAGGTTTTCTGGAATCCCCATGGAGTTGATCTATATTTTCTGCGATTATGTCTGGTTGTTTTAGTGTTTGTAGTATTTGATCGAATGATTGCATGGCATGGATATCTGTATAGGGCCTAGATCCATAATGCTGGGTTATGGGTAAAGCAGGTAATGGTTGCTTCTTGTGCTGGCTTATTTCGATTTTGTCATATTCATCAGTTGTAATAGCGTAGGATGGGACAGGATAACCAGATGTACCAGAACTTGATGGCAAGTTAGTAGTGATAGCGGGCAAGATGAACTTCTCCGTCGTTGTTAGTTCGATAGGTCTAGGTGGTTGATATCCTGGGAAAACTTCAACGATCAGGGACGATTCTTGTGGCGCGGCTACGGTCGATATTGGCACGGGTGCAATTACCACCGTAGTTAAAGGCACAGGTGTTGTGGTTGGCTTTTGTGGCCTGGGTCGTGGTCTGTGGAATGATACGTGCTGGTATTTATTGTGTGAGACCTCTTGATGGGCAGTGCCTTCAGCAGTTAAGTCGGCTGAAGAAACTTGTGGTTTAGGTTTAGGTCTAGGCCTATGGGTATGTGGAGTTGGCTTCCGATGGTTTGCACCTGGAAGAGGTTTATCAGAAAGGTCATCGTTTGATGTGGTTGAGGAATAGATGGGTTGTCGGGTAGGTTTCTTCTTCTTTTTCTTTACCGGGGTGCGAATTGTAGAAGTGACAGTTGCGAGAGTTGTTGACGGTAGTGGGACTTCTATGGTTGGTGCAGGTGTTGTCGCAGCTTGCCCAGCCTCTGTTGAAGATGTTGTTATCGCGGCCTCAGTTGTGGTTGTGGTAGTTGTCGAAGATGTTGTTGTTGAAGAAGTTATTGTTGTTGTTGTTGAAGGGAATTGTGTGGTACTTGTAGTAGTGGTTGTTGTGGTTGAAATAACTTCATCAGCGGGTGTTGAAGTTTCGGGTTTTGTTGCAGTTGTGCTTGTTGGCGTTGGGGTTGTTGTAGTGGGCTTTCTCTTGGTTTTGTGCTTATTGGTCTGAGGATGGTTAGCAGATGTTTGCGCACCATTTGGCTTTTTAATTCTGTGCGGGAGCAACGGCTTATGATGAACAGCTGGAGGTTTCTTACCCAGATTTTCCGGGAGCCTGTCATCTTCTGCAAGGGGTTTCTGTACCACTTCTTGGTTGTTTATGAAGATTCGTTTTGTTGTTGTCTCCACTTGCAATTGTTCTGGCAATTTATGGTATGAAGGTTGCATATGAAGTTGCGAAAAGCTATCATAGTTTTGCATTGTGGCTGCCAGATGCTGATACTGTTGCATTCCAGTATAAACGGATTCGTGTGGGTCAAGTTCCTCTTGAATTACTTGAGGTGTCACCTCTGTTGTGCTCGTAGTGGAACTAGGATTGCGTTTCTGTCCTGGCTTTCGTTTATTAGGTTTAAATTTCTTAGTAGTGCTTGTTATTTGTGCCTTTGTCGATGTATCAATAACTTCCGTGTCTGGTGTCATAACAATCTGTTGGGGCTTCTGATGGCTGAAGATATCCACACTACCTGTATTGCCAAATATAGCTGGTAAAATCATAGACCAAGACGAAGAAACATCGGGAGTATCTAATACTGGTAATATATTGGAGCTTGTATTCTTGTTTAATTCTACTTCTTTATTCAAAACGTCCTGCACGCTATTGACTATGTCCTGAACATTTTTCTCAGGATCGCGGTCTTCAACAGGCCCATGATGGATAATTGTTGGACCTTCGCCATCGCCATTGGCTACAATGCTTTGTATTTCCTCCATCGTCATAAGACGTTTTACCAACTCGCCATTTTCATCAAATGTGTAGAATTCGTAGCGATCAGGATTTAGCAAGTCAATGGGACTGGCAACTTGAAGCGAGGGTAGGGGTTTGGGCACTTTTTGGCCTAAAGCATCAGTGAATTCTGGTTCATCTCCATTTAGAACGACTGACACAGACGATGGGACACTGAAATGGAAATAATAGGTTATAATTAAAAGCCATTATTTCTTAAATGCGATAGATGATCATGAGCTACACTTATAAGAAAGAAAGACCCAAACGCAGATTTATTAGTAAATAATAATATTATTCTTGATACCTTCTACTACAAGTTCACCAACGAAATTGAATTTCAGAACTTAAATTGGCTTATGAAGCTGGTATGGGGAAAATTCGAGAGATGTCAGATATGGCCACGTTTGTGTGAAACTAAAATCCAAATTTTATAATATTCTTTATAACATCCCTTTCGACACAACGCATGCAGTTTATGTGTTGCGCTATCGATCATGCAAATCGCGGCTATTTACATTCGATATTGGATATCACTTACATTTGGAACAATCTTTACGGAACTAGATTTGGCTTGCTTTTAGCATATGAATTCCCTTCTGCTGCCCATGGAATCACTCTTTTATTATTTCCTTTGCAAGCATTCTTGTTTTCAAATGTTCTTGTTTTCAAATTTTTCAGTACAATTTTGGGACATAATGTTTCTAATAGTTACCATATTTAACAAAACTATTCATAGTACGTATCAGCAAACCAAATATTGAGAATTCGGCAGGAAATAGAGCTAAAGCGGCCGTTGTAGTTTTGAAAAATAAATGGGAGTTTTGTCATGAATCCTGAAAAGCCCTTTTGGAAAAATATTGGCTCCTTTGTTAAGAAGGCGCCTAGAATCCTATTCGACAGAATTGTATATCAGGTGTATTTTTGAAAGCAAACTTATCACATACGGTTTCCTTACCTAATTCTGAGGTGATTTCTTATTTTTCCATAAAAATAATTAAAATAGTATCTAATATTTTTGTGATAGAAAGAACTTTGTAGATATTGCCCGGAATCAGATGTATACAAATAAGCCTGTTAGTTATAAAAGTTAATTATATTGAAAGCAGAAACAATTAAAAATGAAAGGTCTTAACAATTTTATTTACATTTTTTTTAATATTTGTCATAGACGAAAGTGAGCTTGTAATTTTAAGTTGCAGAATTTAAGTAGAACTCATCATTACACTGGCCTACAAATTTAGGGGGAAAAATTGACTGCAGAAACGAAGCATGTTTTTTAACTAATTTTTGTACGCTGAATTCGAATCTGACATACAAACTTGCCTATCATGTCCTGCTCATTTTTTATCGCATGCTGGCAATACCGTAAAACAGTCAATATTGACACTTCAAATTCTCAATTATTAATTTGTCAGAGGCTCACATTCATACTAAATATTCATAATGGTAGCGTTTAAACATGTTAGGGAGATCGTGTGTTACTGATTCAAGCTATTATTGCTTTGTGTGCGGTGAATATTTGGTTGGCAAAAAGGATATGCAATATCAGAATCATTAAAATATGCATATTTACATTATTTAGGTTTTGCTGCCAGAAACTTGAAAAACCGTGTCCACGGTCAATGTTTTGCAATAGTTGCAGAACTGTTTTATACAAGTAGTCAAATGACAAGAAGATCTATTTCGATTTTTAAATTCTAGTACTTTGCAAAGAGTCAAGTAGCCACCAAACCGATTGTTATTTCTCTTTAACAAAAGTTGGTGGATTGAATATGACGTCCATTACCAGTGCTACTAGCAGTGAGTCCGAAACATCTTTCAACAGCAGTGGTAGTTTGCATCAGGCTGATTATGAACACCATTTACAGACTCAAGCTGAGCTAAATGATCTAATTCGGAATTTACATTTAATGAAGCAAGGAAGCAGAATTATTTGCATGAAGCAGAATTATTAGCTTTACGCATGCAGCAGTGGAAACATCATGCAGTTTTTCCATTTTAAATTTATTTATTTTATATCTCCTACCATGGAATGCCGATTTACATAGGATGCCAATTTCTAATTTAACCTGCCTAAGGCTATGAGGTATTTTGGAGCCAAAAATAATATAAGCCAGTTGCTGTTAGACTTGAGGAAAAGTTATCCCAATTACAATCCTTTTAGAAGGAAGCTCACAAATTACAGACATGGTTATTGCAAAATGGTAAAATACAAGATTTTTGCTTAGGAACATGGACGCAGTCTATATATTATGCATGAGAAGGTTACGTTTCTGATACATTCACTATTTTGATCATGAGTTGCTGCATCGTTCACGCCGTTACCGGCAACAAGCGCCGCAGAAGTGGTTCAATGTGATCTATTGCCCATACGAGAACTTTCCGATGTCCTCATAAGCTTTTTGCCGTTTATTCGTTAATAAGAGGAGGAAAGTTTTCCGGTTTACGGACTTTTCAACGGCGCAGCTTTAGTTGCGGCACAATAAAAAAAAAAAATGTGAAAACGTAATTCGGGAATATGATGTATTAGAAGAGAATTCTTTGGCAATGCGCTGCAATCTTATAATGAAACGATGTATCGTTCAGGTCACTATGAACCGAAATCCACATAAGCTGTCATGTGGGCAGGCACATTGTTATTTTGATGGCCTTTTTCTGCACCCTATATAGTTCTTTAAACCCTCATTCAGAAAGTCATCTTTCAAGAGGTCTGAAACCGCACATTGTAATTTCTTTCTCAAACTCATGTTCGCAGAGTTTATTTCGGAGGATATTTAGGGAAAAGTGTTTAGTATAATAACAGTACATTCAAAGTGCTTTTACCGCCATTAAAAACCGGAATATATTTTTATTACCGTAAACACTTTTTTTAAACGTATTCCGAATTTAACTCTCCGAAAATTAGTTTGAGAAACTTCTATCAGAATTGTTGATTGCTCAAAGTATTTGTCGGCATATTGATTTGGCTGCCATTCAAAGAGGGATACGCTTTTGTGTCAGATTAGAATTCACGATCATACGGATTGTAGTCGCGTGAAAGGAAGGCAAACACAAAATATCCTGTTAAATTTCTCGAATAGTTCACAATGTAAGATCGCTTAAAAGTTGACTTATCTGTCAGCCTTTCTGTCACCTTACAGAACAAATTAGTTTTGATCATGCCAATTTTTATATCTACTAACGCTTTGTACCAACGTTTAGAAACCATTTATGATCGATATCTGTCGAGGTGAGTTTGATTTGTCACTTTTTCTACTACCTCAAGATTGTGCCTATTTCTGACATAAGGAAAAATTTTATGATCAATTGTTCGCTGCTACAGTTTCAGCCTGCCCGTTATAGATCAAACTTAAACAAAAAGTAAAAATAGACACCTACTATATATAAACATTGATATTGAATTGTTTACGCTTTTACGCATACGTGCGTGAAATTATACCAAATAAATGGTTATATTCTTCCTTTCTAAGGGATCAAATTGGACTGCACTGCATTGGTTTAGGTAATGTAGCGAAGAACAAAGCCTTGAGTCGATCGTAGATGGTTTATTTCTGGTAATATTGAAGTAATTATAAACACAAATTGCATATAAAGTTATGTTTAAAATTGATTGCATCAAAATAAGTGGTTTCATTTCCCACCTGGTGGACCAAAAACACAGCCTTTTTTTCATCAACACAATCACAAGCACCTAAAAAACCATTGAACAAAATTACTTTTTGGGGTACAATTTTGTGGAAAATTTGTAGAATAGGAACATCATATGCGGTATAGTAAAAAGAAGTCGCATTATTTTTTTCAATTATTGGTTTAGCATTGTATGAGTGCGATCGAGTTACGTTAGATGGCGGTGGAATGACAAGATTTCGTACTCAAACAACTGCTGAGTTAAGTTTGCTATAGCTTGACTGGGTATTGTTTGAACGTGCGTCATAGGCGGTCACCAAAAAGGCGAAAATGAAAACCGGGCGACTGAAAATACGAGGTGTGTTCAAAAAATAAGGCGAATTTTTAAATGTCGCGGACTACGTACATTCAACTTTCCATTATTATTTATTTTTATGTTGGTACACTCGTCTCGAAGATATGTTGACGGTTTTATTCATATAGCATGTTTAGTTTGTTTGTGAGAGACATAAATAAGACAAGTGTTTTGCGTGTTAGGCAATTTTCTGCTATCGAAAAAATGGATCAAAGAAGTTGCGTCAAATTTTGTGTAACAAATGGAATTAAGTGCTCAAAAACACTTGAAATGTTGACAGTGGCATACGGTGAGAGTACTGTGAGTCAAAAAACTGTTCACAAGTGGAACAAGCCTCTCACAGAAGGTCGAGAAGATGTGAATGACGACGCTCGCTCTTGACGCCCCAGCACATCAACAACCAATGAAAATGTTGAGAAAGTGAAAAAAATTGTTATGGAGAATCATCGAATCCCTTAGAGAAGTTGCTGAAGATGTCGGCATATCGCCATGCATTCTTTTCGGAAATTTTGGGCATGAAGTGTGTGGCAGCGAAGTTTGTTCCAAAATTACTGAATTTTGGCCAAAAGCAACGTCGCATGAACATCGCTCAGGAATTGTTGAATAACGTCAACGATGATCCAGATTTGCTTAAAAGGGTCATAACTGCTGACGAATCTTGGGTATATGAATATGACATCGAAACCGAAGCCCAATCGTCGATTAAATTTCAAGGTTTTGTTCACTGTTTTCTTTGATTACGATGACGTAGTGGATCAGGAGTTCTTACCACAAAGTCGTACGATAGAAAAGGAGTATTACCTTGAAGTTATGCGCCGTTTGCGTGAAGCAATACGAAAAACCGCCCTGAATTGTGGAAAAAATTCATGGCTTTTGCACCATGAGATATTATTTGGTCAACAACTACACCGTTATCATGCCTCAGCCACCGTATTCACCAGATTTATCCCGCTGCGACTTTTTCCTGTTCCCAATATTGAAGAGATCCATGAAAGGACGGCGTTTTACGACAATTGAGGAGATAAAAACCGAATCGCTGAGAGAGCTGAAGAACATACCAAAAAGTGCATATCAGAACTGCTTCGGGGATTAGAAAAAACGCTGGCGCAAGTGTGTTATATCTGAGGGGGACTACTTTAAAGAAGATAAAATAGAAATTGATGAATAAATAAACGTATTTTGAGAAAAATGAAAATTGACCTTATTTTTTTAACTGCACCTCGTATGGATAACGTCTGTGGTTCTGATACTCTAACATTTAACGATGCGAAATGTTGCTTTCGTCGATTCCGTTCCTATTATTTTTATGTCAAGGATACATCACCCTCTGAAGGGCGAATTGTGGAAGATTTTAACATATAAACACTGTTTCGATTGTCCAGGAGCTAAAACCCGTTTGAAACCATTTAAATGACATAAACAAGTAAAAAAGCTCGATGTATGGGTGACCAAATAAATGAGTATGGGTGCCAAAAAAAAAACTTATGGACCGAATTTCCATCAGCTAAGAGTTGCTAAATCGCAATAAAATCGGCTCATTTCAGAAGTGGTTGGTGACTGGCGGTGAAAACTAGATTACATATGAGAATGTCAGACTGAAACATTCGTAATGTGTTCGTTAGGATTGCCAAGGAATCGTCTACTATGAGCTGCTCTAATACGACCAAACTCTTAATGTGAACCTGTACAATGAACAATTGGACCATAAGAAGAAAACAATCGCATGCCTCGATTGCAGTTGGACGTTGGTTGGGAGGTTGTTATGCATACAGCTCACAGTCCGGATAGTGTGACTACCACTTGTTCCCGTCTATGGAGAAAGATTTAGCTATTGAAAATTTCGCCTCAATAGAAGATCAAACAGAGTCAGAAAAATCTACGAACACTTGACATACCGTTCATGCAATTAGCCGACATAGTGTCAGTAATTTGAAAAAAATTATTTTGATAGAAAGTGGCAACCTTATAAAACATCTGTTTTAAGCTTCAAGGCACATTGTTTAGTATTTTTATTTGAGCCATCAAAAGAAACCGATCTCAGTGAATTTGTGAACACGGACAAAATTGGTCACCGTTATGTAGTTCCATATTTTAATTTGAAATGTGTCAGTCTCCTTCGTTTACGACTATAAAATATTGGGTAGCAGAGTTTAAACGATGCAGAACGAGCTGCCAAGACGAACACCGTAGTGGTCGACCAATTGAGGTGTCCACGCCAGACACGATTAAGAAAATCCACAAAATGGTATTGGATGATAGTCGGCTGAAGGTGCGTGCGCTAGCTGAAATGATAGGCATTTCAAAAAGTGCTATAGATTGAAAGTGCTAATACTTACTTTCAATAGAGCAGAAACAGCGTCGTGAAGATGTTTTAATAGAGTGTTTGGCGATGTTTCACAGCAATAAAGTCTAATCTTTGCGCCGATTTATAACCATGGATGGTACACGGGTTCACCACTTTATACTTGAGAGAAAGAAGCAGTCAAAACAGTCTCCAACGAAGGCGAAGACGGTTCCATCTGCAGGCAAGGTCATGGCGTCTGTTTTTCGGAATGAGCATTGGATTATTTTCATTGAAAACCCGTCAACGGTGAATATTATGCTAATTTATTGCAGGGTTTAGGTGATTATTTATTTATTATTTATTTATGATGATTATTATGGAAAAATGCCTGGTTTGGCGAAAAAGAACGTGTTGTTTCATCAAGACAATACTCCAGTTCATACATTCACTATTGCGATGACCAAAATTAATGAATTAATATTCGAATTGCTTCATCAGGCACATTTTTCGCGAGATTTAGCTCCCTCGGACTATTTTCTATTTCCAAAATTCAAAAAATAGCTCGGTGGTAAAAGATTTGTCAACTGTGAAGAGGTGGAGTCTGGCTATTGTAAGAAATTTGATAGTTCTTACTATAAACAGGATTTAGAAGCTATTGAATATCGCTGGAAAAGTGTATTATGTTGGAAAATAAAGACAATTTTTCTAGTTGCGGGACGCCCTCGTACATGTGACTTACATATTTGTTCCGTTGGATATGCTGTGGATATCCATATTAATCGGTAAGGTGTTTGTATATGTTTGAGTTGCCCCTTGTCATATACTAGAACACTGATTGATTTATGCTGTGAATGATATGGAAAGTGTTCACCCGAATGAAATTCCATTTAGTATAACAATGGTAACGCCGTGTGTGAATGTTAGTTAGGTTATTGTTTAGTCAATAGTGTTGAAGTGACCAATGTTGCATACTGCATATGGTTGCCTACGAAGAACTACACAATACTGAAATAGATACATACTGAAATAGATGCATATGCAATATCCTTCTTGACCACGTATTTCAATTGTACAGCTACTAGATGTTCTTCCAATGGCTCACCTCAAGCAGCTGAATTGTGAAATGTATTGCACCATTGCATATCACCTTTGCCAGAAGCTCCCTTTTCGAAATGCTGAAAAAGAGTCCTGTTGTACCTTTCTTCAACGTATGTGGAGATTGTCAATTTAAAACTAAGCATTTTGTCTTCTCGTCCGCTTTGCATTTAATATGTTTATGTAGATCTGAACAAACAATTACAAAATATCAAAGCTAATAATACGATGTTTAAATAAATTCCTCACTCAAATTAGCTATAAATAACGTATTTTCTATTTATAATTATGGCGTGGAAACAGATGTAGTTTTATGATTACATTTGGTTTACTAATTTTATAGCTGTCATTTTTTATAGTTTTAACGTTTATACTCGTACAGTTTTTTAGTTTCATAGAACGGTCCTTTTTTTTGAGACACAATGCCTGCCTATTCTGGAAGGGCGACATAGACACCAATTTACATGATTGTAGTTTTGGTCGTTTGAGCTGGGCGATGGTGACAGATTTATTCCATTTTCCCCGTTTGTAGCCCGTTGTTCTAGCCTTAGCGGGTTGGCCTGGGCGATTATCAGTCAGTCAGTCTGTAAGCGAATTCTATGCATCAAGAAAATATTGCTCTATATTCGAATTTGGTAAAGTTTGGGTTTTAAAGGCACAAATTGCTTAACTAGTCAATAAAATCTAGGCTAGAGATTTTGCTAATATGCAATAACCACATTTTCTTAAAATTTGTTGACGGTAACAATGTTCACATTACTTTGTTATATCTTGGTAAGGGATAATTTGGGTAATGTTAAAAATGTAATAATTAAGAACTAAGACCATCACATTTTCTTGTCATGTTGGTTATTTCTTTGATTTCTGGGAAAAATATAATTATTATTTATAGTTATTTAGGGGCTGGCACAAAAAGTTATGTGGCGAATACACATTTCAAAGTTAGAGTTCTACTAATAATAATGCTTAGAAAGAACGGCATTAATACCCACAATTTTACATGTGTTATAGATGGAAACCTGACTGAGTATAAAATTAGTATAGATATACGAGTACACAATACAATCATTTTTTTATTTTTTTTTTTTCCAATGTCCAAAAGAGTTTCCTTTTATGTATGTTGATATTTAATAATCTTTTGTAACTGCCATCCAAAGGACACACTCTATTATTTGATATTCGTGGTTTTGCGCCTCTGAGCGGGAACATCCAGAAAAAAATTGTCCACTTTATTACCGTCCACTTCTCTGAAGTCGGTCCGTAAATTTCCTGGGCCTTGACATAATAATAAAATAAGAATAAACTTGAAAACAAAATGTAAGAACGCCTGTAAAAGTTGCTACGTTTATTCTATAAATCTTCCGGGAAACTAAAAATAACGTTATGTCTTTGAAGCAATTGTATTACAAGTTACACTCATCTACTCTTGACAACTTTGGAACTATTGAACAATTTTTCTGTGTGGGAGATTTTTCATAACTTCATATAGTTCAGAACAAATATACTTCGCCAAATTCACTTATGAATTTGAGGCCTATATAATATTCAAACCAGAATATATGTTAGAAAACAAACGGTTTGATTTTTGCAATATACTCGTATATAAAATTAGTAGCTATACAAATATTTTTGAGACTGCTGGGGCTCCTTTTCACGCCCTGCATTTCATTCGAAATTCCGTTTCCAGTACAAAAATATGAAATTTCTGTAAGCCGGATTCCGTCTGCAAATTTTCCAAACTCCCCATTTTTCAAAGGAAAAAGTAAGGAGATTTACATTTGCGCCCTATTCGTAAAATATTTGCTGGAGACAACTTTGAAAGAGTGTTAATTTTTCAACAGTGCATCAAATTAATATCAAATATTATATTTAAACATCAAATACTTAAACATCAAAATATGTGTTGAGTAAAGACAAATTAAAGTACTTCCTGCATTGTGGAATACCCCAACAAGCGAAGCTTTTGGTATCGTCTTAAACATGGATTAAACCTCGAAAGGAAAAGTGTAAAAAGTTTTACAGCTATTGACACATTTTGATCCTAGATTACCCCAAGACATAGTTCCCAAATGATAATTAAATCACAATAGTTAGTTTCCTTCATATCGACATTCTCAATACTGTGCCTTCATTGGAAACTGATCCGCATACAACGCTTTATATTCAGAATATAAATACACTGCTTATGATATTGTATGAAATATTTTGATGATGAAACTTAGTTAAAAAGACAATAATAATTTATACAGAATTTAGTTTCTTCCGGTCAAAAAAAAAAAAAATAAATAAAATAGATAAATGAATTTCACATTCTATAAGAAAAAAGCTAAATAATATATACAAAAATTATTGATTATCATTAATTATTAACAATATTTGACGTCAACAGTCAAACCCAATGGTTGAACTAATAAGCTAGCGCTCTCTAGTCTGATATCTTGTTATCACTTTGCTAGCACAATTTTATCTCTATTCCACGCATCCGTTTCTGTCCGTTTTTCTATGTCACTCATTCCTGCTGTAATCGTTCACATCATCTCATTTGGGCAAAGTTCTAATTAGGCTTGTGGTTCGCCAGTATTTTGCCACAGATTTAGTTGCTGTTGACATGATATCTCCATACTTCTTGCTTTTATCCATTTATTGCCATTAGAATGCCGCTGCATCAAATGAACTACTCGTCTTTGATGTGGGAGGGTTTAGATTTCGACAGCTTTGGAGGTGATTGGAGAAAACGTGTAGGTTAGCTTCCGAAACTGCCACTATGTATGGATTCAATATAAATGATTGTAATTTTTCATTCTTAAAGTCAATGCATGAAATCACTGTTTAAACCCAGATGGTAATGACAAAGGCCAGATTGAAATTTGCGCTATTCCTAATCAATGTTTCTTGTCACTTACAAGTTGTGGTAACATTGGTATGAACCAAAAAGAAGAATATTCAATATGAAAAGTGCGAACATGAATTTAAACTCTCAAAATCCACCACAAGTTTTCACTGGTGTGACATCCGATGAACTCATTTGGAATTTTCAAAACATAAAATATATGAACCTGTGACACAGCATATAGTAACAAAATAAAGGCTAAATGGATCAATATTGTGTTATTATTATTAGCTTTAAGCAGCGATGTGACAATTATACCCAATTTCTTTTTTGTGCAACTATACAACAGCAACGTAGACTATGGGGTTTCACCGAGCAATTCATAATTTCATGATTTACAATGTGCTACTGGGGCAATCTTCCGTAACATGAATTCTAGCTTTTACTAATATCTTGAGGTACTTCTTCCTCTAATGATATTTCCCAATCACGTAGCCATTTGGTCTATAATGCTAACAAGAACATATTTGTAGAACATGGTAAATTTTAAATGCTAAAACTGCAATCACAATTTCAAGTGGAATTAAGTATGGCATATACTTCTTAATGAACAATTTGTTAGAAAAATTTATTTAGCAAATATTTCCCCTAGGAAATATCAATTTTTTGAGAAACTGCATATAATTTTGCATTGCTTCAACACTTGATAATTACCACTTGTTCTATAAAAGTGTAAAGGCAAATAATAAGCGTGTGGCGTCAACAAGTTTCTGTTTGCTGCTCAATATTATATTCCAATTCAGAATAACCAGAAACTATCCGAAAATAGAATAATTGGGAAGAAATTGAAATATATAGGGGCACTTTTCAGCATGCATACAAAAAATATATATTCACGAGCAGGTGACTATGGATTTTGCTGTTAAAAAGTGTTAAATTCGAAATTTTACGTTAACTAAATCATCTAATTAAATAGTAAAAGTTAGCAAAATTGGCGAAATAAAATAAAAGGGCAATGGTCTAAAAATTGATATCTGCAACAACATTTGTATGGAGTAATATGGGGTCTGCCGTTACGGTTATCTTGTGAAGCCATATCAAGTGGAAGGATCTCAAAATACTCAACAACAGTTCGAAAAGACTGCTACTTCAACTTGTGGAGAAGCAAAAAAATCCCGCATTAACATCAGTTAAATAGTTTTAGTTTCACTAAAAAATACAGAGTTAATATGACACTTATTTCTTAATCTCCTATCATGGTAAATATTTTTTAATATGCCAATGGAAATGCATACACCAATATACGGTACTAGACTCATGATACCAATATTTAACAAAAATTTGTTTAAATTTGGTAACAACAGTTTAAGGGTCAAGATAACTCTTTAGTGATTATTCGCCAAATTTTCCATTATCTTGAATGGTTTCGACGTTAGCAAAACATCATATGTGTACATAATATAGAAATAATTCGACAAGAACTCCTATGAGTTTTAGTATTCACAATTCTTTGAGATTACAATACAAAAATCACAAATATACCTTGGACTTTCTCTCCATATTGGACGAATGTTTACCTAACGCCATAGAACAATAACTCGATTTCAGATCGCATGTCCAGCGAAACTTTTTAAAATCAATTGTTTTTGGGACCCATCACACACTTAAATATTAAAGATGATGTTATTAGGCTTTATTTGAATGAACAAACAGGAGTGCCTGAGGAATTCTCAAAGAAGAAAAGAAAAAAGAAACACGGAGCCACGAGTTAAGGCAAAAGACATGCCGAAAAAACAGCACAATAGAATGCAGAAAAAATATTTCTCTGCACAGCTATTGGTTAGGAGTACCCCAATAAAACATTTGATTTAGAAAACCAAAGCTAAAAAAGCTCCAAATATTGGGCAACACCATCAAAATCTGAATCTCTTTCCAAATGGCCTTAACATCAAAGAAGAAATGCACGGAATATTTATTGAATGTTGTGAAATGAACAACGTACTTCAGATAGTGCAAAACATTGAACGAGAATAAAATGTAAATTGTTAAGTCACATAAACGCTGTTGCGATATTTCCGTTGGTTGCAAAGTAGGGGAAAATTAACATAATATGTACTTTAACATTTTTAGGAAGTTTTTATATTTTATTAAGAGTTTTTATTTTATTAAAGTTACGATGTGATATATGATGGCGGGACTCATCGTCAGAGAAATAAAGTGTTGGAGCTTGAAATTGCTTTAAAAATTTAATCCTAAGAAATTATCATCACTTTGCAATACCTTGGCCGACAAGGTATTGTATCGTACATTTTCTTTAAAATAATTATTATCTGATATTTGTGCAGAGTTATTCGTATTAAATTAAAATCGTGATTCATTACTTGAAAATAATAATAAATCTTAAACATAACATGGAAAGCTACGTAATTTTAGCAAAATTTCAACGTTTTCATATCACTTTATATTTAATGCATATCCGTTAAATATTTCATCATCTTTATATATATAATTCTACTGTACGAGCGTTGTCATTGAACTCCACCTAAACGGCTGGACCGCTTTGCATAAATTTTTGTATGTGCGTCTGGGTGGTGCTCGGGATGGTTTAGATTTACAATTCGGTCCAATTGGACAAAGGGGCGTGGTACCTCCCATACAAACAAAAAATTAAAAAATCAATTATTTCTGCTCCTGCTTACGGTATTTGAACAAAATTTGGTGCGTAGGTTTGGTGTACATATCTTAAGTGCCACTGCAAATATGGGCGGGATTGGACAATGGGGCGTGGTACCTCCCATACAAACCATAAATTAAATATCCAATATTTCTGCTCCTGTTTACGGTATTTGAACAAAATTTGGTACATTGGTTTGGTGTACATATCTTAAGTGCTACTGCAAATAAGGGCGGGATTGAACAATGGGGCGTGGTACCTCCCATACAAACCATAAATTAAATATCCAATATTTCTGCTCCTGTTTACGGTATTTGAACAAAATTTGGTACATCGGTTTGGTGTACACATCTTAAGTGCTACTGCAAATATGGGCGGGATTGGACAATGGGGCGTGGTACCTCCCATACAAACCATAAATTAAATATCCAATATTTCTGTTCCTGTTTACGGTATTTGAACAAAATTTGGTACATTGGTTTGGTGTACATATCTTAAGTGCTACTGCAAATAAACCATAAATTAAATATCCATGGCCTTTCTTATTATAATAGACCGATTGGCATGAAATATTTCCAATAAAAATAAAATTTGAAGGCAAAGCAACGTTTGCCGGGTCGGCTAGTATACCTATAGATAAAATAGTTTCTTTAACAACATTTTTTATAATCAGCAATCGACTATGACAATGACAATGACAAAATCGTTAATATCTCTAATGCAAATCAAAAAACAAAAACTGCAACGCGCAATAGATCTCTGTTGGCCTGACATATAGGAAAATGCTCGATTTGGTTTCCTATAAACTGGGTGATATGTGACGTAAGTCACATTGTTTTTTGTTTTTAATGGCGTGAGTTCGTCTTTTTCTCCTATAAGAATTATTAATTGAATCTGAAATAATATAGTAGATGACATTTGAATGCATTTTAAATACAAACGGAAAATGATGAATAAGTGTATTATTATTATAAGTTTTGCTTAGGACAAAATTTTGACACTTGTTTGTGTTGTATTTGTGTGTGTGAGTGTGCTTATTGTTTGTTTTGTTTTGTAAGGCAAAAATCGCATGGCAAAAACTTTTTCAAATACAAAACAAAAACTAGAACATGCAAGTGGTGAAGAAATGTCTTGTATTTGCGAAACGTTAATACAGATGCCAATCAGATGCGAAACTTGGTGTGACGAATTGGAGGATAAGCGCAGAAGATCGAAGAGCTTGGAATTATTTTCTACAGGCGCTGTATAATAAATAAGTATATCTATTCCAGTCGCCACCTAAGAAGAAGAACCAGAGTTTGAAGTCGATTCGGCTCAATTGCTCTGGTTGCCGCTGCCGACCATTTTTTGGTATGCCGGATCCGCGCTTTTGGCTAAGCCATTTTAAAACTAGTTGTATGTACTGCAGCACTACTCAAAAAATTGTTGCACTTTCGAAATGAGCTGATATACGAGTATATAGTGTAGGCCTTACTGAATAGATTTCGCAACACTGTTTACTTATGGAAGTTCGGGTTAATTTCCGATTTTTATGATCTCAGACACTTAAAAATATATGACTAAAAAACTATTTTTCACACGACCTAAGTGTTAGAAACGGAATGTGTAAACACTTTTGAAAGCATAACAAATATTTTTATATATTGCAATTTTTACTTTCGTTAATTTTTTCTAGTTTAAGCCTGGTATTCGCCTCAAGCAGAGTTACTTTCCCTGTGCAAAATGCATGCAAATGAAAAATGCGAAATACATGCTTGAGATGCGTGTTAGGCTTCAAACGGAATGAGCAAATCGAGCAAAGGTTTTTCAGATTAACGCAATATGGTTTCTAAAATAAATTAAATGTTGATTAGTTTGGTGACGATATAGTTTTCACAAGCATTCTTTTCAATAAAAATTACATACAAATTTAGAATATGTGCAAATATTTTGTAACCCATTTTAACTTAGTAGTAGTATGATGCAAGTTTAAGGAGTTATTTCCAAACAAAAATTTCAGAAGTTTGTACTGGTAAGCGTGATTTTTTATGTTTGATTTTTTTTCACAAGATCACGATTAAAAATATTCGATACATGTTTATTAGTTGTCTTCAATTTTCTAGACATTGCGTTGTGAAATTCAAAAGAAAACTCGATTGCCACCTATATTTGAAGGCGGGTAACATTTTCGGAGCGACAATTAACTCAGCGATTATTAAACTATAATTTGAATTATTGTTTACTTTGTTAATCATCGATAATTTTCAAGAAATAATGTAATGAAATTTGAAAATTACCAGTACGTGGCCTAGGCCTAACTCTAAAACTGAGTCTTGAACACCAGATGGTTATAAACAAACATTTTTTGGATTTCAGTTTTTTCTATTGATACTGGTTCTGCAGAAATCTCGGAGCCTCTGAAACTAGAATCAGTACCGGAAAAGGGCTTTTGAAATCTCCGAACTAAATGGGTAACATTTTTAATTTTAAAATTTCTATTTCCGGGTATGTAGATCTTTCTGTGCGTCTTTTACAAGGCGCATATTTCTGTTTGGTGTGTAGAATAAAGTCTTTTTAAATACAGTGGGGTTCTCTCATGACCAATATCGGTTTAATCTATATAAATAGTTTTTCAGTCCAATAGATTTTGTCTACGATTTCATATTCAATATATACAACGAATTATGATTGGAGAAAAATTTTCTCGCAATATTTGTCAAAGTCCTTCCACAACCAAAGAAACCTTTAAGGTATGATTTGGTTATTTGGTAAATCTAGCAACCAAATGTTCATCAAAAATATGTGACTTTTCATATGTTAAAAGCTATCTCAGCTGTAGCGAATATCGTATATAAGCAACAAAAATTCTGGTTTCTCAAGAGTTCGGGCCTCCACAAAAGTCAGCTTTAGTTCAGACTTTTACATTAAGTACATCTTTACAGTGAGCGTACATCGAATTTCACAAAAACAGCGCCCGAAATTGTGAAATTGATTGAACTACTGGAATAAGAAGCACAAATGGAATAATTTCCATAAATATCTGAATATTTCCCCAATTAAGATAAAGTTTAAGTGTGCTATAATCATTTATACTGTTAACTAAAATTAAAATGTTAAAATGTTCTAAACTCGCTAACATGAAAATCAATTTGTATCAAATATTTTGAGTTTATCTTTTTTTAACACAGCCATTTCAAAAATTATCGATGTAACTTAAAAGTTATTATGCGCAGCTAAGTTTCCGCTATTTGCCAATAGATGGCACCAGCTGTAGGTGCTAGTCAATTCTGCCATAACCTAAACGTCATGAGCCAAGCTTAAGCATATGGTAAACATACTGCTTCGACACAATAGTGTTTTTCTTTTGGTTGTGTGAATATGTATGATTTTGTGCCAAATAACCGTTATATTCTTTCAACCGAAGAAAACGGCGGCGGAAGCTTATCGAGAGCTTTAAAACATTTACGAAGATGATGATTTAAGTAAAACGTCGAGATTGGTTCCGCCGCTTTAAAGATGGTGATTTTGATGTTGGCAACCGTACGCGTGAAGGAAGGCGAGAAACCTTCGAAGACACTGAATTGACAGCATAGCGTGATGGGGATCCGTGTCAAACGCAGGTAGAGCTTGCTTCAGTATTAGCAAAAGCAAGGAACTTGGGTTCCTTATGACTTGAAGCCAAGGAACGTTGAGCGCCGTTTCTTCGCCTGTGAACAACTGCTTCAGCGACAAGAAAGGAATGGTTCTCTTCATTGTATTGTAACGGTTGATGAAAAATGAATTCACTACCAATGGATTATCCAAAGAAAAGGAAGTCATGGGGGCTGCCCGATCATGTTTCTACGTCGTCGCTTCGGCCGAATATACACGCTACGAAGGTTAGATTCTGTATTTGGTGAGACCAGGTGAAACCATTACAGGGGACCGGTATCAACTTCAATTAATGCGATTAAGCCGAGCTCTGCGCGAAAAATGGCCACAATACGCGGAGAGGCACGAAAAAGTGATTCTTCAGCATGACAACGTCCAGCTTCAAGAGGCCAAGCCTGTTAAATCCTAATTGAAAACGCTGTCATATTTTCCAGATATTGCACCATCCGATTATCACTTTTTGCATTGGATGGCACACGGTCTGGCTGACCAGCAGTTCCACTCATATGACGACATCATATGACATCATTAACGCATGTATTGCATTGCTAGCTGTATTTTCTGAAATTCGATTAGATATTTTATGTAAAAGTATACAGAAAATTTTTCAAATTTCAAAGCGTGTGTGAAGATTAATAAAAATTGCAAAAACTTTATTTGAAATTTATTAAAAATATGTTACTTATGTATGTTTGTAACTATTTGAGATATAAAAAGACACATTTAAGACTTTCCAAAAATGTATTTATTTACAAGTTTTGATTTGCATTATTAAGTAGGAAACATTTGAGACAGCGTTTGTTCTTACGCAATAGATTTATATTTCAAAATATTTTTATTTAAATTAATTTAAAATGTTAGCAATACGTCAGATGTAAGAAGAAAGCGTTTGAAACAATCTGATCAAAATAGTTTGGTCTAAGTGTCCCTCTTTATCCCTTGAGTCAACTGTAAATGCAGTTGAGACGCTAATTGCTCAAAGTTAGTAAGGAGCTATTGATTAGAATATTAGAATATTCGAAATTTCATTTTATTTTTTTTATATATTCATTTATTTAGAATATTCATTTTATTTTCAAAATCAAGGTAATTAAGCGCAAGTTCTCTGCTATATTTTACTAAATTTAATGCAATTGAGCGAAAGATGTGAACCTCCGAATATAAAGGCACATCGGGTAATTGGTATGGGAGATACTAGACACAAGTGCAGGTTACTGCAACCCTCCAATTAGAAATCACAGAGGATAAATTGAGCTTCTGTAAATCGGTCAATTTGTATCGGAGGTATCACAAAGGAAGTGGCAATCGTCTTTTTTTTTTATTTTTTTAACAATATTTTAATTCTAAGTATAGAGTTAAAGATATGCCACAGGTGAGAATCACTCCTTTTTATCCACTACCGTAGGCAGGGGGTTTAACCACATTGTCATTCCGTTTGTAACAATTATAAATATTAGTAAAAGCCATCACCACGCATGCAAAGTTTTTAGAGTGTGATTGTTCTCTGGAAAAATAGTCTAAGTCAATATATAACGTATGTTAAAAGAGTGTTTCTCGCCCATTTAATCGGCGATCGTTCAGTACAAAGTTCTCTACGCTGTTGATCGCTGGCACAATTGGGCGAAATCGATATGTGAATGGTAAAAATTAATCCGGGTAAAACTCCAGTTGTTATCTACGTTTTTGTGAAATCTCCAAATATCCAATAGTCAACTTGTCATCGGCAATAATGTTATTCTTGACAAAAAAAAAAAAAAAAACTTGACTTAATATTTTGCCTTTCTATAAAACTATTTTAAACAAATCTTTACAAAAATGTTGTCCATATCTATGCAATCATTGCAGTTATTAACTTTAACTTTGTTGTCAAAATTATTTTTAAAAAAATTCGCTATTCGGTTTTTGTAAATTTTTTGAAAAATTCAAAATAATTTATTTGAAATTGTAGTTTTTTCCTTCACATTTTTAAAATTCCAATTATTAAATACTTCATTCCCGTATTGTTCGCTTCAACATGGAATGGATCGTTGTTTCCCAACAGACAATAACAATAACAACAATAACATTTTCAGTATTCGTAGTCAACAAAATAAAAACAAATTTACATTAAAAGGCGCTTATTTCACAATTTCTTGTAAAGGAAGAAAGTGATTTTACTGCGGCAATATCATCTCGTTGAGCAGTGCCTGCCACTAGTAAAACGCCAGTAATTTTGTTGATCAGATACAGGGATTCCCAAATAGAACTCCGTTATAAGCATTTCGGGAAAGACTGTTTAAAACATAATTTGAAACAATAAATGTTTTTTAATTGTATGATGGAAAAATAAAAAGTAAGGATATGATTAAATGACCGGTCGCCCTATCTTTCAAATTCGTTTCAAATCGTCGCTCATGGAGGGGAAGCAACGACTGTAAAGAATTTGGATTTTCTAACGGAAGTAGTTGGAGTTGTATACGATTCAATTTAGTAGCGATTATATGAACACAAAATACCAAACACATAAGGAGCAAGGAGGATAGGTGAAATATCGATATTGGCCAGCCAGTAAACGCATTATTTTCGAGGGGCCTGTTCATGTAATTTACTCACCCGGAACCTGAGGGATTTTTTGGCAAGTCATCCTTCTTCTCGTTATTATTGCTAGGGTTTTGATACGAGAGAGTGAATTGAGGTTGAGCTGATGGCGAAATGGCTGCCGCCATTGCTGTTACCGTTGAGCTGGCAAGCTTAACGGCATTGACAACCTTGTTGGCTTCCGGTTGAATATGTGTTGGTACTTGGGCGCTATACACATAGGCCGGCTGTAAGGGACGTGAGCTCGTCGTTGTGACGACGGATTGTGTCTCTGTCGCTACTGCTAGTGGCGATGGGGATGGGGATGTTGGTGTCTTCGACATTGTCGTGGGCTTGATGTAGTCTATCTGATGCTGTTGTTGCAGTTGGGCATAGGCGAGATTGAATTGTGGCATAAAATAACCAACGCCATCTTCATCGTTGCCACCACTGTCGATGACCGCAGCTGGTCCGTCAGAGTTGATGGGCGGATAGGCGAAGGCCACTCTGCACAGTAGTGCACAAACGAAAAATATGAAACGCATTGTTTTTGTTAATGTTAACCGAACAATGATGGCTAACAAACTAACTGCTGGTCTTTTTTGCTTGTTTCCGATTGAGATTTTACAATAGCCTCTTGGCTGACCTTTCTTCTTGATTTTTTTTATCTTAATGACAGTTTTTTGTTGTCCTTGGTACTGTTGTTTTGTCAATTCCTTGTGAAATTTGCAACTGCAAAACAATTTCGACAATTGTTGTCAGAAGTTGAGTCCTTATATTATTTAAAATTCTTGTTATTGTTTCCGTTCGCCTCCTTATCTGCTTTTGTTCATAAGCGTTTGCTTTATTCCTTTGATAGCTTTTATATCTGCCGTTGCTGGGTATTGTACCCTTCTTGTCCTAGAGCCGCTTAGAATCTTCTCCATCTACAATCTAGAAGGGGAGAAAGGAAGAAAAAGGAAACATTTTCATAATTAATGCTTTTATTCGTCCATTAAGTGTTAAAGGAAAATAAAATAGAAACAAAACGTACATAAACAATCTAAGGGAAAACAAGTAATTTCATAAGAGAACATAAGAGGACGTAAGAGGATAGGAAGTAAAATTCTCTCCGGCGTCGTCGTTTTTATCACCAACTTTTTTGTTTTTAGCCCATTGATTGACACTTTGTGAACGATTCGTTCATTTGGGGCAGCTTTTTACATAAGTTTGAACTCCACCACAAAAAACATTAAGTCAAATGCAAATTGATTTGATAATTTAACAAGATTTCAATTAATTTCTTGACGGCTTCTTTCTCGCCCGACTTGAGGGAACAGATTAGAACGTTATTTCGTTGACGAAATATTTATTTTAGTACTAACTTGAAGTGCAAATTTCACATAAAAGGGTTAATCGTCATCCTGTGCATAACCTCCCATTTACTATTTGGGTGATTGAAGCTTAAAAATCTCAAAAATCGAAAGTAAAAAAAGAAACATCTTTTACTTCTACTCAAAATTTTTCGATTTTTTGAAGATGCGGTCAAAGACGGACTTAAACCTGGATGGCAACAATACCAATATGGCAACAACCATTCGCATACGCTGAGCAGTATGCTACTAGAAGAAGCATAAAGAAAACGGTTTGTTAGAAACTTAATTTTCTCCTTTGCATAGTTTTGTGATTGGGAGAAGAAAAAACCTTGTTTTATACTCGTTATCAACTACAAATATTCATCTGGATCTCCTAAAAGTGCATAAATTTATATCGATTTAACCTTGTGCGTCCACCTATCTGTTTGTTGAACGTACAACAGCAATCGCACCACTTGAGCTATGGAATTGAAATTTGGCATTAAAGTATGTATCTGGTAGTCATGTCTGCGAAATTGGCTTGATACGAAAAAAATTTTTAATACAAGGGACTGACTGAAGTTTGAACAAATTGGTTTAGTAGGAAAAAAAACTGTTCATACTGAAAGCGAACCAAACGTTTGAAGATTTATTTCTTTTCCTATTTTATTTATTATTTTTAGTATTTTTTCGATATAAATCTATCTTTCTATCTACCAGTGGTGCTTATTTTCACACTTTTATTCGACTCAGCTGAAGCATATTATATTATATTATTATTATATATTATATGTATATTTTACTTCGCTAAAGTATGTCTTGTCTTCTTTCTTCTATAAAAATTAAAAATAAATTATGTTGAAGTAATGTGTCGAAATATTTAGTGCCAAAAAAACATGGGAGCACTGCATAAGCAGTACCAAATAGCTATCATATTGTGAGTACTTGCTTATTATGGCAATCCAATGTTAATTTGATTGATGTTTCAGCCAAATTTTCACTACTACTACTGGAGTAATTGTGTTGAATATTATGAAGTTCTTTATGCAGTATTTTTGCTGGGTACGTTCACAAGGTTATAGAAGAGGAAACCTCAGTCTTAGAACTAATAGATCTCTGCCACTCAATGATTAAAGCCTTCTCCAAAATTGGTTTCAGTATCTCGCAGAAAATCCATTACTTGTACATGACTTCGGTAAAATGCTGACCACCGAGTCCGATGAACAGACAAGTGTTAATTTGCAGAGGAAAATAATTAGCGGATGCAGTTTATTCGGGAATTTGCGGAATGCTCAGAGGGAGTTTTCTCTGTTTTAATACTATATTTTAATATGACAATGAAGAGATGAAATTTTACAAACAATTCAGCCATTTCAAATTTTAACATACAGCAGCGATCATCTCGAGCAATCGGCAAATCTAGTGAGCGTTTCGTTGTTAAACTGTAGGTAGCGTTGGGTGAGTGTAAAAATAGAATGCAATTAAGGTCATTGAATGTGAGAAATTCCGCCGTTTATTATTCATGACATGGAATCAAATTTATTAGATATTAAGTTCATATCTTGCATAAATTGATTCCAACAATGTTTTATGCGCTTATTTCTCCAGTATTCAAATCTAATTTTGAATTTTTAAGCCTCAATCATTATTTGTGGCAGTAAATGTTACTGTGTATTACTTATTAACGGGGATTCTTGTATTCAATAACGTTAAATTGAGAAATATTGTCAATGCATTGTTCCACAAAGATCTCAGCGAACTCATTTTTAGTGCTGTGGTTAAAATAATGTGTAAAAAAGAATGGAAAGAGAGGAAATTTTTAAAATTTGCAAATTTCTTTCAATTCTTGAAACAATTACCAAAATAATTTTTTTGATTGGTATAGTATATATTATACATATTAAGATTAGTGTGGAGGAAATGCAAAAAAATTAGGATTACAGTCTCACTCTGTAATTCGTTCGTCCATGTAGACGTTTGTCTGACGTAGTGCATAAAATTGTTATTAACAAAAAGACAAAGCGTCTTAAAGGTACTTAATTCTTTTCTTAAGATTATGGAACGAGAATTTTGCCGTCACAAAGTCTCAATATCACCAACTGCGAGGAATAATCAGTAGCTTGCACTAGTCCATATATCTCAAATTTTTGATTTTAATCAAAGCCGGTATGAAATCTTTGTACGGAGTAGCTAGTATAAATTTCTTATGCACACCTGCCCACATGTGTTACCGATTTCCTGAGCGTCTAACAAGTCCGATAGTAATCTAATTTAAATGACACCGGACTTGAAATTAGGTTGTTCGGGACACTAATGTACATATACAGTAGGAATCAATGAACCCATCTTTATATTTGCAGTGTCCACATATAGTTCATCTGCGAGTTTCGCCTCATTATTTTATTATATTACAATTATACTATCATAACCACGCACATTTTCAAATAACATCCATATCTGGAGAGCAGCGACGGGTTATTTTATATTATATACGTGGATATTCAATAGCATTAACCAATGATTGCGTCCCATTGCCAATGACCTTAACATCTCGGCCAACATTTTGATGGTTAATTACCAAATACATAGCCGTGGTCTGTTGTCACATCCTGTTCAGTGTTATTGTTAGCTTTACTGTAACAAAGTCTTACGAGCTTTCACATCAATTGCCTTTGTCCTGCTTACAAAGAATTGCAGCAACTCTCTATCACCTCGAGAACGATACGAAGTAAGTTCGTGTGTGTGTCTACACACACACATGCATATTCGCTGGCATGAGAGAGTGTCCTGCTAGAGACCATTTCAAGGTTGATGTTTCGGTTGGCGTTCTTGTCTACAGTTGCCCGCCGGTTGATGGGTGCATACTCTAATGCGCTCGTAATTATGCTAATAGCATTTTCACTGTGCACACATAACAGCTCGATATGCAAATATACTAGTGTTTATATATGAATGTATGTTTATACATAAACCTCTATTCCATAGTCGAATGAAAAGTTTGCTTTTCCCAGCTATTCATTCATTCATTGCCACACTTTCATTGTGATCACTTTCATAAAAGCACAAATACTAAGTCTTAAGTGTCTCCTCAGAGCTGGAGAGTGAATAAACTACGCGGCGTAGAAGCATCCGGATACTGAGTACGTAAGACGTTGCAATCGCCTACATGTCTACATGTTTTACATCGCCTATGTTTGTGCGAATGTGTGCTGTGGTAGCATGCAATTATAAGCCTTTTGTAAGTGTGTTTAGCAAGATGTTACGGTACTTACCCACATTCATGCGAATCTGCTGTGGGTGTGGGCGGTGTTCTTAAGCGAATGCCACCGCGTATGCTGGGATGAGTTCCGAACTAAACATTTTATAGCGCTTGAAGTACTTTGGGTATTTATGGTATAGTGTTGCCGAATATTTATGTACCGAGTATTCGCCGTGCACCACGCAAGTGCAGACACAGAGCCAAATATGCACATATGTAGATAACTTCAAGTGAATTGTATTTAATGCGATTAAAATTGAATATGATGGTATCGACGCCTACGCTGGAACTAGTAGCATACAGATATGACAGACTGATATGTTCGTACAGTTTTTAGAACTAAAAACACATTGTGCACTACACTTCCCTTCTCATGAAAAGAGTGGCTTTAATCCAGAATCTGTCATCAAGCCAAATATTCTCACACCATGATTTCTGGGATGGAGTTGCGGGGCACACCGAACAATGTGTTTGGATTGTGGGATTGCATGATTATGTTTTGTGTGTATTAATAACACCTACCTACTCATACTAATGTACCGTTTCATTATCATAGAATCCTCATTGATTTGCAACAACTTGACGTTCGGGTATTAAATGCAAAACTATATGTTAATATCAAGGTTCCAATATCCACACAATCGCACGTTCTTCCAACACAAACATAATCTCTACTCGTCAAGTTGAACGCTGTAAGCACCACAATAAAAATGTGCATACCCAACAAACCAGCTGCTCAGAATTCGGACTGAAATCTATCCGAATATTTGCTCACAGGTTCGATTTCGAATCGATATCGGAACGATATTAAAGAAATGAATACTCCACTTCACTCTACCTTCCGTTAGCTGCCAAGGTCACCTGACCTGACTGCACCTGACATTTTTTTAAGGGGTGATGTCAATCTAAAGGTGTACAAAACGAAACCAAAGAATTTGACTGAATTGAAGTAGCCCATTAAAACAATAATAAAGGCAAACCCGCAATGAATAATTTTCTGATCAGGTCTCGCAAGTGCGTGAATGAGAATTTTTAGTCATTTACGGTCAATCGTCTTGAAAACCAATTAGTTATATAAAATAAAATTAATTTTCTGTACAATGAAAAAATAAATAAATAAATAAATGAATAAGTAAATGAAATACATGAATTAATCATTGTATCACAGTCGGTGCGCCACCGTGTACAATAAATTCCGGCATTCTTCTTAATCACTAACGTAATGCATAACGCATAATATTCCACTACCAAGTGGTTGGTCCAATTTCGATGAAATTTCATATAGACATAATTGAAACGCTGACCAGCTTAAATTCTCAAACAGGATCATCCTGATATAATAGGAATTGTGGTGTGGTGTCTAAAGTGGAGTTCCTAGGGAACATTTTTGTTTATCATACTGGCAAAATATCATTTTGGTTACTTTGTTCAGTAAGACTTTATTCAAATTCTTCAAAAAAATCTGCTGTGTTTCTGTCGTTCATATTCTATTATCCGACAAGTGTTTTCTCAATTATTAAGCCTGCTTCTTCTTTATATGGATATTCCAAGCGCTTCTTCACAAAAGCGGTCATTGTCTGCATTACCTCAGTTTCTTTAATCCTTTTCTTCATAGTCTGACATAGTTATGTATTTTAAATTACATGTAATATGAGTAATAATATTGCTAGGATTTGGGAACTGCGATCTAGTTTCATGTCATATTCGACGCTTCAATGTATATCACTGCAATCACTGTTGGGTTACACAAGTTAAATAAATTATATATTTGATGTTTTCCAATATTAATCGAAACCACTTCCAAACTTTGATTCCGTTCTATACACTTTCAAACAATTCCTGTTGAAATCGTTGACGTCTTGGTATATTCAAAGTACGTCAGTCATTCACAGGCTTCCAATACGAGTGTTGACTTTTTTGTAAAATTTATCTCGTATTTTAGCAATTGTTGGCAAGGAAGCTGACATTTTTCTTAAATGCACAAATAATACGGTTATATATAAATGTTTACATCAGGTCAAGCTTAATTAATTTCTTGATTTCTAGAAAATATTAGGTTTTTAGAAATACAGGCTGCACGCTGTATTGTAGAAAAGTAAACTTAACTTAATTGCCTTTTTGCTACATTTTAGCTGACATTGATTAGCTGGAAAGTGATTTTTCTTGCTTTGCCGTATTGATTTGTATGATGTTGAATTTTACATTCTTTTTGAAGTAAAACTTCTAACAAAACTTGCTTTGTCGTATTGATTTGTATGATGGTAAATTTTACATTCTTTTTGAATTAAAACTTCTAACAAAACTTGATAGTTCTAAAATTAGAATCATCCCTCCTTTCTTCATAAAATCTCTTAACTATACGCTTTAGCCGTTTTGGTGCTGCCTTACGAAGAAAACATGCTTTTGTTTTCCCCCTCTAAGTGTACTTTTCACTTTTTCATTAGTAATTTTTCTGGTTGCATCAGTACTTTTTAGGCATCCAAACGAGAGAGCGACTTTTTCTTTAATTTATTATTATTTATTATTATTTATTTATTTATTTATTATTTATTTATTTATTTATTATTTATTATTTGTTTTTTTATTTTATTTATTATTATATATTATTATTATTATTATTATTATTATTTATTGTTCAACCCTTGATTTATTGATTTTTGCAAAAAAAAAAAAAAACGGGTTTAAATTAACCAATTTTGTATTTTTTCTCATTAAGCTTTGCGAAATTATATTTAGTTGTGTTTAATTTTGTAATAATCAAAAAGTTCCCCTTATTTGCATCAGACAAATTTCGGGTATTTCCCAAATTAAAACGCACATGTATACACGACATATACATAAATGCAATACGTACCAGCTGTAGTATAATACGTTTTTTGCGATTTTGGGAACACCCTACAATGTTTCCCCCAAATACCTGTCGCTCCTGGAGAGTCCTGTTCAGTTATATACTCGTACGTTTGATTTCATTAAAGTCGGTTAAGCCGTTTAAGACAAGCATATTCATATTCTTTTTTCTCAAATCCCCACTACGCTAAGAGAGCTAGGAATCTCTTTAGCACAAAAATTTGAAGTTATATTGGGTTTAGAGGAAAAATGAGTGAGAAATTCTTTTCGTCCAAGCGACATGAACGTCGATATCTAGCAAAAAGAGAAAACGTATAGGTGAAACAAAATTGCAAAGAAATTCAAAATCAGTAATGTTATTAAGACTTCACAAGTGAAATTCGACACAAAATCTGTAAGAACAGGTTTGCAGAAATGTTGCAAAATAGTTTTTCCTTGACGCGTAAAATAACAAGACCAGAAATTGTGCCGAATAAATGTAGAAGCATTTAGTTTGCTGGGCAGCAAATCCTAGGCATACTCGTATGTGCCAGGATGTGTTGGTGTTTTTATGACTGTTTGTTATTTTTATTTTCACATGTGAATGTGCAGTCATCCTCTTATTTGGAATCGGTTAAGTCCAGGGATATTATCCCATCGCCTTCGTTTATGTCTGTTCTGTGCATGTTTATGGCCGGTTGATATTCAACGTGGGCGTTGACCACTATGCCCATTCATTCATCCTCTCAAAGTTGTTATGAATTCTAGTACGAAAAAGGGCCGGGAAAATATTCATAATTTTCTCATTTGCAGACGGTTTACGTTCCTAATAAATACCGTTGAAGATATTACCCTAGTATGAATGATGAGTTGTCTGAGGATACATATTTTTATTATTATATTGTTGTTTAGTGCTGCAGCGTATTATGGGCAGAGTTATTTCTGAATAATGCAGAACTTCAGTGCAACTAACATTTACACCATGGGTTGTCAACAAATAAATGTATGAATACATTATAGACAAATGAATTCCTTAAATAGTCAAAATGAAAGATCTTAAATAAGGTCGCCCCCAAATTTCCACCAGACAATAATTGTGCAAAAAAATCATTAGCAGAAGATAAAGTTAACTAACTACAAAACAGAAACTGAAGATACGTTAAGGGTTGGTATAAATAGGAACAGAAATCTGGCCAAACATTTCTGGTTGGTTGGTTGCACACAATTCCAAAGCATGTAAACTATTTTACAAATCCGATTGAACATTATACTCATAAGTGCGGCTTTAGTGGTGCAACTACTACTGATAAAGAACTACTACTTACGGTCAAATACTGGATACATCAATATAACTCACTTTTTTGGAGTCATAAATACGGTTTCAGCAGAGCAATTATAGTAATTTATATACCGATATGACATTTCCGGAGATATTTGCCTGACACGAAGTGGTACGATATTTAGCAAAAAACCACAGGTGAGAATGTACGGCACTTTTCTCAGCCGATTATAAAAAAGGAGCGGCAGTTATATTGACCATAAAGAAGAACAATTGCCCAAATGTCGACATAGAGGAACAAACTGTTTATATTAGGAGCAGTTGTCGCATAAATTTGCAACAATTTCAGTTAACGCAAGAGTCAGTCATTATTCATAATTAGCAGGTTGTAAAAAATCACAACTATATTTCGATAGTTATATTCAGTGAACTTACAAGCATTTTACTTATAGATTCATTTAACGGGACCTACAGTTTAACAACAATTCCGAACGTCACAGTTTGAGAAGCATTACTGGACTACTCAAAGTATTAGTCAGACACATCGAGGTGATAGTTGATTGTATGCGGTTTCAACCTGGGATCATGTGAACGATAGCCGGCCATTATTATTTCTTATGCTGCAGATAAATGCAAAACACGGGCGTGAGAGTGAAGTTAGACATATTATTTTGATACATAGTTGGAGGTCTTTAGTTCTATACATTTTAAAGCTATGTAGCAGGAAAATATTGAATATGGAAATGACTACACCAAGCCTTTAGCAGACACGGTATGTAATTTATATGTTAGGCATTAAAACCTACGGCGAATTTATAAAATTTGTGAAATTTGGACATATGACCACTATGTATTTCATGAGGGCAAACGGAATAAATGTTTTCGGGCGAAACCTGCTCAAATTCCTTTCAAATGCCAAACTTACAAAATGTTTTCGTGAGCGTTGTAGTACATGACAAATGAAAAATAACAAATTGAAACAACGTACTTTTAATACGATAGAGAAATATAAACATACGACTACATTAAAAACGATAAATACAACATTTTGATCAACTATTTTCTAAATATTTCCCTCCCTTTCAATAACATTTTCATCGTTATAATAATAATTTCTAAAAACGCCGATTTTAAACCATAAATTTCGTTGAGGATTTAACTTATTGTTTTGCTGGCAAATGTAAAAGTCTTAGGCGGAAAGTGTTGAACATGATTATGGATTTTGGTGGTTGAGTAAAACTGATTTGCAAAAATTAATTTTTTATTAAATTAGTTAGATTTTCTTTTACTGCAATTAACCCAACCCCTAAAATTGGATTTCACAAATAAAAACTGTTTAGTGGAGAGTCACAAATTTGCCAAAGTTCGATGCAACAATAAGAAATATTTGAAGCAACAAATTAAATGTTATTGACCCTTCCAGTAACGTAGTGTATTATTTTTAAAACTAAGAAAGGAATCGCATTTTTTTTTTTTTTGCCGCAATTTTGAAGAAAGTGCTCTTTTTACCCATCTAAAATCAAGTCATTAGCAGAAGAATCGAAACATTTTCCTTCCATTTTTAGAACACCAGTTTGAGAAGCATTTGCTACTCCCAGTGTTCGCCAGACATTTCGAGATGTTCACTGCACAACCAATGACAGGTGATTGTATCGGGGCGTGTTCTTACGGCCACTCAAAGGCCGGTTCCAAAAAAAAAGAGTGAAATGTTATAGTGGGATGACATTTATAGCCCCATTATTCAATTTGTGTGGGAGATACTAGAGGGCTTGCTTTTAATGGATATACATTTTGTTATTTTCTTGACTATGACACAGCTTCTGATGAAATTCCTTCTATATTTATCCAACTAAAGCGTGTGTTACGTTTTCTCTTGTTCTTCTTTTACACACTTCATTTTGAAATATAATATTTCGGAAATCGCAATGGGAAGAAGTTCTGTCGTATCGTCATGAATTTACAGTAAACGGCAATTTTATTTCCTCTGATTTTCATGGATAGTGAAGTTAGGCAGGTTTATACGCTGCCTACCTCTACCCTCTCTGGCCGTCAAATAAATGTGAGTGAAATACTTTAATTATAAAACACGTTGAAAGAAACACGAAATCATACTCTCATTATAGCAAAGAAGGTGTCACTTTATGGAGAAGTATAGCAACGTGGATAGCAACCTTCTACTTTTCTATAAATTAATTAATTTTTAATTGACAGAATTACAAAATATTATTTACTAAAAAATAGTTTTAAATAATTTAGAAAAAATCCTTGTTCCATATTATACAAACCTCACAAAATCATTCGGATTACCCGAAAATGAAGTCTTTGAAAAATCAACAAGCACAGCGTTCAATCCAATACAAAAAAAATTGGCGATACCAAACTGAAGCAGAAGTATTTATTCCGACACCCCCTTGGAAAATCCCAGGATGATGCAGGCTCATATTGCAATATAAATAATATTGTTAAATATTTTGGTATCGTGGAGCGTATTTCCGCATCAACGTCAACTTTATTAATTTCAAAAAACGTACAAAGTTGCTCTATTTATACTAAAATTACTTATTCTAGAAAATGCTACAATATTTCAGAGAGAACACATATTTACATAATGGGTGCAACAAAGACAAACATATTTACAGAATAGTGTTGTATATCATAGACTTAATTCTAGAATGTTCTTATTTACATAACAGGTGAAAAGGAGATAACAATAAACTATATAATAGGAGTGAGAGGAACAAACATAACTTATTGTCGTAAACGTAATTCTAGAAAAGTCCCACCCACATATACAAAGGGAAAGAGACTACATATATCATACTTGAAAGTTCTAGGCGCGGTTTTGATGATCTTTCTAGAGTATATACTTAGACAAATTACACTCATATACTACAATATTAAAAAATTAAATCAGATATTTCTACTGATATTAATATTTCTTACATACATACTATTTTTCTCTACTTAACCCACCCCTATTTTATGTAAATATGTAAACTTATTGAAGTATTCGAAACATTTTTAACATGTGAAGACATGTAGAATTATTTGCGTTTCTAATTGTAATATGTTAGATTCTTGATCGGTAATTGCGACATCACAAAAAACATTATATAAGTATTTTTAGACGAAAATTTAGAAGAGGAATTCGTTCACAATTTGTTAAAGAATTATTTCCTTCAGATCCTTGCATTTCCACGGCACTCTTATCGGTATGTAAATCCATGTTGAATCACACTGTTCTAGTCAGTTGGAACCAGCATTGCCAATTTAGCTTTTTTCCGCTAAATTGAGCTTTTTTCTATCTGTTTAGTGAACAAAAATTGGATTTAGCTTTCAGTTTTTTTTCTGGTTTTTTCAAAAATTATTTTAATTTTTTTCTTTTTTTTTTGCTTCTTTCGTTAAGTATGTTATTAGAATTTATTTCAGCATAATTCAACTACAAATTACTACAGCAGCATTCAACTTAAAGAAAAACGATGCGACTGCGACAAGTTATTGCGGCTTTGGAAAATCTCAGATTCACAACTCCAATTCTGGAAGGAGTTGAAATAGCTTTACGAAGCAGAATAGTGTTATTATAGTGTTATTCAAACGGAAACTTTAACGTTAAAATTGTATGTAGAAAAATTAATATTCCAATGCTTTCATACGAACTGTAATCAAGTTTTGAAACTAAACAAAGAAAAATATTTTAAAGAATGTCAAAATACTGATTATGGTACCTTTAGAGTGTTACTAAAAGCAATTTTCCACAAAAATTTTATTAAAGAATCGGATTTGGTTTAAACCTGTTGTATTTTGGTCTTCCTTATTAAGCAAAAATTAAAAAAAAAGTGATACATTTGGTAAGAAAATATCAACATTAGTAAGAAAATCCATTTAGCTCAGTACTTGGCCTTATTGTTCCATATTTTGGGGCAAAATTGGATTTTAAATTTACTTTATGTTAGCATTTTAATAGATTTCATCCCTGGAGACAATTTTAAATCCATACGTAACAGAATCATATAAGTTGGACAAAAGCAAATTTTATTTAGACTTTATTCTACAGAGCGGCGTTACAAACTGAAAAACTAAAATTAAAGTTATGACCGAAGCGAAAACAATCGGAAAGAGAAAACAAAAAAAAAACGGCAAGTTGTTAGACATACGAGTAGTGTCAGCATTTTTTTAGGAATGCAAATGCAGCTGCATTGAAATAATAATGCAATGCACTGCCTGTGGGGGCGTAGCTTGGCTATTTCGCGGAATTTGTCCAAGCTACGTTATGACACTTGATCATATTTGTTAATTTTGAAAAACAACGACATTAAAATAAGCATGAAAAAATTAAATGTGAGTAACCTGTGAAAATAAATTTGTTATGTGTTAACTTACACGAGTATAAGGTTTAATGGAATGTATTCATCAGGAAAGACGCACATTTCGCATTTGAAGTTTTTTATTTATTCGGTGATGTGCATGAGCATCACTTTTCATGTAACGAAATATAAGTATATAAGTACACATTTTGTTATCTGAAACGAATCAGACTCACAAAAAAATATTTCACCAATATTAAAATATTATTCGGATTTTTAAATATGTTAATCAAACTAAATAACCTGTTAATCAGAAATTACGCCATAAAATCAATTTTATCGATTTAAATACTCTAATAGTAAATAATAATATTCACAATTCCATCCTCAGGTAATTGGATATAATTGCAAAAAATAAGAGAAATGATGTTGACTGGATGAAGATTATACTTTTGTGTATTTCCTATGAATTCTTGAGTCGAATTGATTGTTATCCCGGAACAACTTTTGGTATGAATAAAGTTTTCAAGTGCTAAATTTCAGCTTATAAAATTCCTTAAAAATGGATATGCCTTACTTTCAACTACATCAATTTACTGGACATTTTTCTGCATATTTTTTAGCTTCCTTAACTCTTTTCTAGTTCTGGCAACACTGATGGGGATACACGTTAATGAGCAACTTCAGGATTTCCATAGATATGCCTAAATCATCAGAACAGGAAATGCGATGTGGCATACAAACAATCATGAGCTGTTGAATTAATTTGGATGTCATCAGTTAATCCTGGGCACTTCGTCAACATTGACTTGTATACTTTGTTTTGTTTTAACTTGCAAAAAGGCGATGACGAATTCGACCGTGTACAGGCATAGATTTAATCTCATAGATTTGATGGCCGCTAAAGCAAATGTACGAACATAAGGTGGGGATGATGAATAAATACGACTTTTTGTTTAACAGAACGAAATGCATTTTAATTGGAGTACATTTAATGCAACAATATTTTTTTTTTAAATAAAACGGAAAGAAAATACTTGTATTAGAAATGGATGATGCACAAATTATGTTTTATAGCATCAGAATTGATTTGTATTGCATTCCAATTGATTTGTAGAGCAATTGTTTGCCCCCAAATGGAATTTGCACGTCAATTTAAAGTCAGATTTATACCGAGTATTGGCAAGAGAAAAAGTATTTTTTACTATGAATCAAATGAGGTTTATTTCTATTTAATCAAAGGATTACTACAATTTTTTTTATAACGTAAATATTTTTTTGGAAATTAGTGGTGAGCTTGCTTAAGGCGTCCCATACTACGAAAGGGGAAAAAAATTATTACATTAACTTTGTGGAAACCGTTTGTGAAACGTTGCAAAATTGTTTAAAGAAATCTTATAATCAATAGGGAAAAGTAAAAGGTCAGCTTTGAAATACATCTGTAACAAATATTCTATACGTACAAAGCCCTTACCCTTACCTACCCTTACACCCACGACAATTTCCTTGAAGTTGAGCCATCGTTTATAACTAATAAATAAGTTCAGTCTGCAAACACGAGGTGTATTAAAAAAAAAGTGAATTTTTAAATTTCCCGGGCTACGTACATTCGACGTTCGATTGTTATTTTTTTTTTATGTTGGTACACTCGTCTCGAAGATATGTTGACGGATTTATCCATATAGCATGGTTAGTTTGTTTGTGAAAGGCATAAATAAGGTAATTCTTTTGCGCGTTAGGCGATTTTCTGCTATTGAAAAAAAAATGGATCAAAGAAGTTGCGTCAAATTTTGTGTGAAAAATGGAATTATGTGCTCAAAAACACTAGAAATGTTGACAGTGGCACACAGTTAGAGTACTCTGAGTCAAAAAAATGTTTACAAGTGGTACAAGCTTTTCACAGAAGGCCGAGAAGATGTGAATGACGACGCTAGCTCTGGACGCCCCAGCACATCAACAACCGATGAAAATGTTGAGAAAGTGAAGAAATTTGGAGAATCGTCGAATCGCAATTATAGAAGTTGCTGAGGATGTCGGCATATCGGTTGGTTAATGCCATGCAATCTTTTCGGAAATTTCGGGAATGAGGCGTGTGGCAGCCAAGTTCGTTCCAAAATTGCAGAATTTTGACCAAAAACAACGTCGCATGAGCATCGCTCAGGAATTGTTGGATGACGTCAACGATGATCCAGATATGCTTAAAAGGGTCATAACTGGTGACGAATCATGGGTTTATGGTTATGACATCGAAACCAAAGCCGAATCATCCCAATGGAAGAGTCCGGGAGATCAAAGACCAAAAAAAGCACGCAACTTCGATCTAATGTCAAGGTTTTGCTCACTGATTTATTCGATTACGATGACGTAGTGCATCAGGAGTTCTTACCACAAGGTTGTACGGTAAATAAAAAGTATTACGTTGAAGTTATGCGCCGTTTACGTGAAGCAATACGAAAATAACTCCTAGAATTGTGGAGTTTTTTTGAGAAAAATGAAAATTGACCTTATTTTTTGAACACACATCGTACAATTTACAAATGGAATTATCGATTTACAAAAACAAAGAAGTCAGGAAGAAACTTCTGAATAACCTACAGTTGGTCCATGATCTATTGCTGTAAATGAGACCTTACTGCCAATATTAGAACTAGCGAGCTATCCTTTTCCAGATTTAAGAATTTATAACTTTCGAAAAAAAGCTGTGTTGAAAATTGCAAACAATGCCGTTTAATCGTAATGAGTGTACAATCCATTTCGAACTCTGTTGAAAAAAGGGCGTCAGTAACTTTGGTGTATGAAATCCAGATGATTTAAATTTACATAAATCCGCTTATCACATATCATTTTTAATCGATTTTTTTATTTGGGCTGTTGTTTTTTATTATAATTTTTTAAACGTCCATAATTAACTATTATTGTATTGTTGCTGATTTTTAATGCTAATTTCGTGCTAATTTTCACTTATAATTTTTTAATTTTATATTCAAAAACGTTGCTCCCCGCGAAAAACATAATTCTCGGGCAGCGAAATCATGGCTGTGGTCTTGTAGAAATCGGTAATCTTTCACTTTAGATCTCCTAGTTAACTTCTAAATATAACACTCTGGTCATGACTTTCAATAGCTTGCTTTTCGAGTAATAATCAAGTCTAGTACAAGCTTCTCAAAGTGAAGGTCAGAATAGTCGCTGAATAATCGTTCCATATCCTATTCATGGCATGCAAAGAAACTTTAACTAGGACAGAAATTTGTACTAAAGTCTTTTGCTTTCTAATATCTCGCCTAGCGACTGGAGTTGTCACCGTTTTGTTTCGTTTTACGCATCAATATTGCTATGTGTGTCGAGTATTGTTGAACTAAAACGACTGACCCAACAATGTTTCTTATCTTTACCTTCAGAATGGAAAATAGGCCGTAGAAATAGTAATCCAAACAACACTACATTTTAGATTCCGCAACACTCTTTGGCAATAGCAAAACTGAAAGATTTGCATACCGTTAAAAATATTTTGCAAGAAAATTCTACTATCTGTGAAAATTTAATAGATAATTTTAAGAATTTTAAAATATGTAGAATTTTGCTTTTTATTTGAAAATGAAAATGAAAACATAAGGATTTACAACTTAAACTAATTCATTGAGCAAATATCTCAACATATAAATGTTCAAATTTTAAATATTGGCATAGCTATGAATAAGTCAATATTGGCATACCTTTGAATATGTTGGTATTTAAATTTTTTGTGCTAAACTACATGTATGCAATTTACGAGTATATCCAAGAAATTTCTTTTGTAATACTTTAATCTACCACTACCATTATTTTTGCAAACTTCATCTATAAAAATGTGCAAATTTTCGCATGTACTGCGTATGAATATTTGCCTAAAATATGTTACTTCAAAGGAGTTGCCCAGTGATAGTTCTCTCTGTTGAAGTCTCAAATGAACCAATAGGATGCCTGCGAAATGAACCCTATCTTAAGTATCTGAACAGAGGATGAGAACTAAATGTCAGCTACAAGTACGAAGTAATAAATAAATGATTCTACCAAATTGCTAAGTTTAAAGACAACAAGTATACAACTAAGTTTGAGCGTGTGTGAGAATGGGCCACAGACTTTTGTTATCGAATTTAAATTACAAATCAAAAGACAAAGAATTCTTTTAACATAACAATCAAGGTGCTTGCGAAAGAAGCATTTCGTTGGTAAGACAACTCTTCACTCAGTTTTATGTGGGCATTGAGAGCATATGTGGATACACATAGAATTATATCGCCAGAAGAAGAAAGGAGAATGACAATTTGACAAAGGTAATTGTTTTATTGAAAGCCAGACAAATTTAAAACAGCTATCGGGAAACAATTCCATTTGACAGTAAAGTGGATGGGCCCAAAGAGAACATGAGAGGAAATTCCATGAACATTTTCCTGCTGTAAGCCGAAAAAATTGAAACTAAAAAGGATTTCACTTCGATAACAGATAACAATTGGATTGCCCTCTTTTATATATTTTGTATGCGTGTGTGTGTGTTTTGGCACAAAATCTATTAAATCAGTGCAAATAGTTTCAGTTACAATTGTGGCAATAGATTAAGTTATAAAAACTTTTGTTTCTCTAACAAAGTCCTTAATAAACACCATCACACACATAACACGCTCTCTCTCCAACACACAAATAAATTTGAGATCACATTTTCCCTGCGAAACAAAACCATCAAGAGACACGTACACTCATCCGATTCACTTGTGTCCTTTGTGTTACTTTCCTTCCATTTTCTATTATTTCGTTTCTTGCTCTCACTAAATGTTGAAAGTTTTTCGTAAGTAATTGCGTTTACACCCCAGGAAAAGATATTTTGTCGCTTCTTGCAACAAAAAAGATTCCCTTCATTCATTGCTATCACGTAGTGGCGATGGCAGGAGTCAGTACTAGAATCCTCATTATAGGCAAAGCTAAAGCATTCACATGTGTGTGCATAATATACACGAACACACACTCTCACCCGAACATGACGATAAAAGCAAATGTTTAAGGACTCTTTTCAATAATGATTTTGCCCTCTTCGCCTGCCACCCCACCAAACGTCAGAATGTCCGTGAATTCCCTGGTACTGCCAGTAAATAAAATGATAACAAATAAATAGACTTCCCAAATAACAGACAGATTTAACGAGAAATTTATATGGGATAAAGATACAACAAGATTGTACGACATATACTTGCTTTTGATTTCTACTAGTGTTTCAATTATTGTTTTACCTCGACGGCAATGGACAGTGGGGGAAGAGGCGAGAGTATTGCTGTCTTCTCCATCGAACATGTAAAAAGCGTCAAATATAACAATTCGCGATCATAATTGGAAGGATAACAAATGTATCGATAATGTGCTTGTTTGTGTTGTCAATTTAATAGTATCGATACAGATGTTAATGGAACAAAATAAACGTATTTTGATGTGTTACAATCTATCTTTTAACCTCTTAGCAGGGTTTTCAAAACTTGATAGGCCAAAACTTTTGCAAGAAAAGCCAAAAATAAGGTTAAAAAAGTCAAGAAAATCTGCATGTTTTTAAGAAAATTATTTGTGATTCTAGCTGAGGTACATCCACATTTACTGTCTTTTATGAGTCGAAACTTTTATGAGTTAAAATTCATATTCGAGATTCTTTCTAGATAGGATATTTACGTATAAAATTTGATTCACGGATTCATAAAAGTTATACAAAAAATGTTATCTTTATGCAGTCAACATAATTTCTTCATTTTTTCACCACAATATCGAATTACTATAAGACACTATTTTTAATGTTGTTGTCAGAGATCCTATAATCCTTTTTCTAAAACCTAATTTTTGAACAAGACATTATTAATACTTCGATTAATAAATTTAAAGACATATTTCTATTACTTTCATATTTTTTAAATAATTTTAGTTTTAAAGACACAAAAATAAAAAGTATATTTTGATTTGTATCTGATAATAAAATATGCACTAATATCGAATATTTTCCACCCATCACTAACTATGAATATTCTGTACTCAAGGGGATAAAGGTAATAATAAAAAAAATCTTCGATACATTTCCCTCGAAGGTGAATGGTGAAGAGGACCATTTTACTTAGCATAGCAAATAGAAAACTGCGAATAAGAAATGCGTGTTTTTCGTAATGCATTTATTTAGTCAGGTACGAGTATACAAGTACAGTGGTCGATTATAGTTTTTGAGTAAAACCGACATATTGATGTTTGTAAAGATTTCAAACGTATGTTTATACTGAATGATTCTATTACCGGTACAGAGAACAAGCATTCGATATTTTTAAGTATCGAATTGCAAAGTATCGATTACAAATTATGTATATGGCGAATACCGACACTTGTTCCGAATCCCCGATGTCATATCGATATCATAAATTAAGTTGACTCTTATTCTGTTATCTGGAAAAACAATTCCCAGGCTGTGTAATAGTTCATGCACTAAAAAAACGATGTTTTTGGTTGTTTGGTTTTTTCATAGATGTGATGAACCGTAAATCATGTAACGGAATAAAAACAGTAGTTTTCCGCTGTTGTCATGCCTTTGAATACAGATTTTATTGGTTTATTTACAGTAAACGCTCTTGTACTTGTAAAATGAGCTATTTATATAAGATATTATAATACGTGTTACAGATACATTTATTTTTTGAGAGCTCCGAATATGAGTCTTACGGCGTTTTTAATTCTCGTCTTCGGATTCGAAGCTGATCATAAACAACGGAAGAGATGATTCTTCATTTGGTGCTCAGGTTCTATGTCTAATTGGGAAGACATTCGAACTGTCGGTTATTTTTTTAAAAATACGATATTACGCAAACTAATCCATGGACGATAAGTGGAAGATGCTGTGCTCGGGGCCAGAAAGCCGAAGCTTCTGTGGTTGAGAACAATAAGCTGGAGCTTGTATGTTGAGAAACAGCAAACTGAGGCTTCGTCAAAAGCAATTCTTCTTTTTAACTTTGTGGTCGCGACCAACTTCTGTTTTATTTGTGAGGTGCTGCGATAGCTCACGATAGCTTTTGCGGTGTTTTCCGATGGGAGCTCCGAACGCATAAATTTATATATCGCTTGAAAATTTTACCAAAATCGTAACATTGCAACAGAAGAAAGTACCAAATATCTTTTGAGCAAAACTGTTTTATGATTTTTTTGAGGCGATTGATCGATGTCCATCTGTCTTGCTGGCATTTCGGTTGGATTACTGGCTGGCTGCTAGACACTTCTCTCGGAACCTTACATACGAATTGACCGATTTTTATGGACATTTGATTACATAATTTAACCCGTGTTAACCCGTAGTTCTACACACATGTCTTTCATTTAATTGCACTAAATTAAATATAATTTAGCTAGCGTCAGGATTTTAATAAACTTAATAATAAAAAATAATAGACCCATTTGCCATAACTCTTAGGGCACTGGTCTAAGGAGACCTCCTGAAAATACTAAAACTTTGCTGATTTTATTGTAGTTTTATTCACAGTATTTGTTTAATGATAACGTTGCGATCTACCAAGCTGCATCTGGCTCTCCTCACATTTTTTGATATATGTAGGTCCATTTTAATATACTCACCCGAAGGAATGAAGGTATATATCATTTGATCCAGCCAAAAATACCGGGTTACACTTATTGCGATTTCAAAAGTAAAGGTAAATAAAACACACATAAAGCTATGATTTTGATGAAACCTTTATTTCAGTATAATGTTTAGACATTGCCGTTATGTACAAAATACAATGTCAGTTGAATGACCGCCTCTGGATTGGTTACTGCAATGGGTCCTTTTGTGATAGGTTTCGACCAATTTTTTACACATTTCGCGTAAACGCGGTCTTTGACGCAGCCCCACAAAAGAAAGACCAACGGCATCAAATCGGTCGAGTTGTGTGGCTTGTGACACCATCTTGTTGAAACCAGTTCATATCATCCAGTTCATAATCTTAAATTGCAGACCAAAAAAGTCGGCTATCATACGGCCATAGCGCTCTGAATTGAAATTCGGATTATCCGCCACACTTTCATTAACAGAAGCGATATTCACAGATATTCACAACAGAAGAAAGAAACGCTTAAAGTACAAAGTATCTTTTAACCAAATGTGTTTCATGATTTTTAAGTCGATTAAGCAAAGTCTGTCTGTCTGGCTGGCAGAATGGTAGATTCCTGAAAATTTAGCATAGCCTAATATTTTGGCGGACCGTAACCGCGGATTTTAAATGAGCTATGACCGATTTTCCGAAAGACAATTTTTTCGACCAATTAAGCCCAGAGCTTCTAATACCTCCCATACATATGACCGATTTTAAACATATATTTTAAGTTCCATATCTTTTATGTTGTTGCATTTAGTTAAATTTGGTACAAATACAGCGTTTGCCAAAGTAGGATTTCAGAATAAAAACGGAGCTCGTTATCACACCCATTCTGATACCTGTCATACAAATTGCGCGATTTTGCGAAAGTTTTATCCGTTTCATTGTTTTACAATTCTAAACAATGTCGGATAAAAGTTGATTAAGCAACCACGCACCTTCTAGTCTTCCCCATTAAAAATGGCCGACTTAACACTTGCATTTTTTCCTCCATATCTCCCAATCGATTGTACTCAAATCGACCAAATTTGCCATATATAGGTATTATGCGTTTGGTGATCTAAGTTCTGAGAACGATAATGCCTATTCTGGTACTTCCCAAGTAAATTGATCGAATTGAGGAAATTGGATTTTCAACCGTAATTCATAATTCATACATGCAAATTGACCAATTTAGCAAAGATCGGCATTTCTTCTACATTTCTCAAACGAAAAACTTCAGAAAGTAAAAGTATTGCTGCATTTATTTACCTTTAATTCCGAGTGTTTTTTTTTTTGTAGTAACTCAAAAGGACGTTGGGTGAAGGTGTATGAAAATCAGTTGACCTGACTAAAATTTCTGTTCTGGTTTTGAAATTATGTGTGTGTACGTAGCACTGTAAATAAAAATTTATACAGATCTGCCCAAACATTTACTTTTGGTGCATTTTTTCAAAGTTTTAGCCCAAGAAATATATTTTTCCGATTTCTATTATATTATGTGTTTCAGAATAGAATTCATAAATAAGCTATTGTGATATTATGTAGCAAAGAAGAGAAAGGAATTAACGAGTGTACAAAAATTTGCAAAACTTAGTTTTTTTTACACTCTAATAGAGTTGTGGTTGTGATTCACACTACTGGAAGATTGCAAAAGAAAATGTCAAGCTATTTCTTAATCGTTTTTCACATTTTTTGGAATGTAATTGTACGAATAGTTCATAGTTATTGTGCTTTTTCCTTGATTTAACAAATTAATTAATACGAGAAAATATATATTAATATTTTTGCCTAGATGATGGAAGATGTAATATTTGTTTCAATGTGAAAAGCCTAATGTTTGTATCCAAAATTACCACCCACGGCCAAATACTGTGGAAGCTGTCGTAACTTCTCCGAGAGACGTATAGACAGTAGGTGAAAATATAAGTTATTGTCGCGCATTATTATTTTAAAATCTGTATAATTTTTTAATGGTATTTATAATGAGGTGGTTCAACTCTATCTATTTTTTTAAATATTTGATAAAATTTTATATAAATGTTAGCTATAAATTTGTGTCTATTTTAGTGACATTTGCATTAGTTAAGACAATTTTAGGGTTTAAACCGGTTTCTACCTTATTTCTTTTCCGTGACATCGTTTAAAATTAATTCTAGTCTTTCATAATAAATCTGTAATTTTGTTTAAAATTACGATATCATACTCATAACTCCATACCGTCATAACTTTTAGAGACCGCTAAATGTACTGAAAAATGAGTAATTGCTTCGAATTTTGCTATGTCCGAATTACGAAGTTAAAATAGTTGTTGCGTTCACAGAAAAAAATATCTTGAAAAAATCTACAAAAAACAAAAAAACAATCGGTGCACTAACAAAAATTCGCCAAACATATTTTTGTTTAAATCTTAGAAATGTTAATCAAATCCAGAAACTCTCATTATTATGGCAAGCAATTGAAATATTTGTGTACAATATTTTTCGCCAACAATTTCGACAGAGTAGCATTTTTAGTTCCTGCAGAGCTACGATGATTGAAATTCTGCTTTTTCATTTTTATATTTCAACTACCGTCCGTAGCACAATTAAGTATTACCACACGAGAATATGGTGCATGTGGTCACAAGATAGAACCCTGTTTGAAAAGAGTGATAATATAATAAAAGACGCCGTTTATGTATTTATCATATTTGTTGACAATATTTTTCTTTAAACGAAGATGTTATTTCTTCAGCATTCACATATCAAGATAAAATCGTGCCGACATATTCTAGTTACTTCAACTCATTCAAAATATGAAAATAATCGTTTTCTTTTGTTTTCCAGAATTCACTTTTTGCAATATCGCACTGCAACTGGCAGAGAAAGAGGTCAAGTTGCGTTGCTTTTATTGGCATGATTTCAATTGTGATTACGGTATTCCTTTTCATTTACCCTGTAGTGCATGCGTTTTTTTGTGCTGTGATTAGATGCGACTTTGTTAGATGGTAGTCCTTAGCATGGTCCACAAGCGATATTGTTAAGACTTTTCTTTTCAATTTGGTTTCTTCCACTCCTGCCGCTAGTTCTCTGTTTCCTTCTCATGCACATCACGTTTTTGTATCCATATCGATTTAGCTTGTGTTTCATGGTTGGCTCTGATGTCCTTGTCACCTTCAATTTTATGTTTTGTGTCTTGAACCTAACCGCTACAGACATTATAACATACCTATAAACGAGCGTTTACATATGTGCATATACTATATTGGGTCTTTAGAAACGATTGGTCCTTCCATGTTCACTAAGTTGATGATATTGTTCGTTTGGCTGAGTGTTGTTATTTGCCTTCTTTTTATGTACGAGTATTTTCGATAAATTCGATTCAGATTCCCTTGTTGCTTATCCTTGACTAAATGTTACGTACACACATTCACATTCTATTTGAGTCTATTCATTGGTGCTGTTTCATCCTAGTCTTTTATTCTTATTGATATCTTTGTTAGACTCCTCTCTTATTGTTGTGCTTGGCGTTCCTTATGAGTTGCCAATGTTCCTACATTCGAACCATTTACTTTCATATTATATACAAAAGCCAACACTTTTTTTCCCATCGGGTTTTCATGGGCTTTTCATGAAAAATGATATCATATTGGGTTGTGGGCAAACAGTGGAACATTCCCCCAGTTTCTCTTTCAACATTAATAGATTGCCCAAAATACTCAGCTGCATATCGGAGAGATTTTATATATTATTCTGCGACCATATCATTAAGATAAAAAAAGTTTATGCAACATGTTCTTGTTGGCAAATTTATATAAAATTTCTAATTTTAAAATACTTTTTTTACACTTTAATGGGAAATAAAACGTTATTTTCCCATCAAACTTTGATTATTATAAAAAATTGAGTATATTTGAATTGAACGTGTATTAGTTATCTCGAGAACCAAAGCTAAACAAATTGTTGTTTTGATATTTCGTTTACTTAGTTTTGGTATACAGTATGAAATGAACCGCAGTGCACTAAAAAAAGATGAAAATGGACTCTCGAGCGGCTACTTTGTTTCCTTTCATTGTAAAAATGGACTGCGAATTATTGACTTCAAATTGTTTTGTTTTATAACATTATTTTTCCACACTGTGTGCTCTCTACCACCCGATATAGCAGTGCATGTCTGTAAGAAACAAGACAATTTTCTGATATTTCTTAACATTCCACATTATCTGATATTTCTTAACGTACAACGTAATAAGTAACAAATTGTAGTTAAAATAATGTTAGAAGATATAGCAACACATTTTGTACCAAATTTGTCCTTGGTAGAATAAAACCGACATTCTGATACTGAAATCACGAAAAAGTTGTTTCCGAAAAATGATCGCCATGAAGTTCCGGAAATATTTATAGTAAATAAATTAAAGTTAAAAGTTAAAGTTATTTCTGTCAACACATGATTAAAGGTGAATAACACAAATAAGTTCTAAAAAATAGTAAGAAATGTTTACAAATGAACTCACCGAATGTAAACAACACTTGAATGAATAAAATACTAGACTGTACTGTTGAAACTGGATCTATAAAGTAAGCAAAAACTTAATCAATATGCCTCCACCCCGTTTTCCGAAAAAAATTGTTATTGCAACAATTGCTGACCCTTGCAGTGCACTAAACTGTCATCACTACGATATCACATGTAATCTAAAAATCGAATTAACTTACAAACCCGTCGTTTTAAGAACTTAATTTGATTTCATAACTGAATTAAACCCTTAAGAAAAACTATAACTATAACTATAACTATAACTATAACTATAACTATAACTA
>JAHXMU010026435.1:730937-758110 GCA_019455685.1 Philornis downsi
ACTTTGATACAAAAACAAACATTTGGAGTGAAAATCATTGCTCGACAATAACTATAACTATAACTATAACTATAATAAATAAATTTTTCATCTGTGAAATGACAATATCGCAGTTTTCTATAGGAATCTATGATTCGGTAATATGAGACATGAAGAGTAAAGGTTAGAAGCATATTTGTTCGAATATATGAACCTGCAGCTTCATGTTATTCTTTGGGTGCCGTGTATGCATGTACCAATAAATGGCAATAATTATGGATTTCCGGAACACATTATCGGATAACATTTAAAAATATCATTTTTTACACATTCTTTGTTACTTTATTTTTTTTTTTTAGAAATTTGAACCAATTTTGACAATTAGCGCCAAGAGAAAAAAATATTATATAATACTTATTTACGGATCTGTTATGGTTGTAAAGATATTTGGGTGAAAAACTGTCATATTTATTTTTCGCTGATTTTTTCTTATTTTTGGCCGATTATTTTGATGCAAAGACTTAGAAACACTGCCCAATGGACAACACTGCCTTTAGTAAGAGAAGCAAAACAATATTTCAATTACCTCAGTTTAAACAGTTTTCAAAATTTTAGACTTAAAGCCATGATTTCGATTTTGGATCTAAACACGAACTTTGACGTAACCGTACAAAAAAAACCCTAACTGCGTCAAATCGCATAAATGTGAAATTCCGCTTTCTGGAAACTTCTCATGCAATAAAGCCAAAGTCGGTCGTGATGTGTGACCGTCTTGTTTAAATCACATATAGTTCGGTTCATAATCTTCAATTGCTGGCCAAAAAAAAAGTCGGTTATCATACGGCCATAGCGATCCGAATTTAAATTCGGATTATCCGCCACAATTTCACTAACAGAAGCGATATTTTCAGCAGTGCGTACATTACGATAATGCACAGGCCTCCTCACATCTATAACGCATCCAATCTCTTCAAATTTCTTTATAATCTTGTCAATTCCTTGCACAGTACGTCGTTTATGACAACTATAATCACACCGTAATGCACGAAAAGTGCCCACCATTGAATCATCACTTTTGTAGTAAGTTTTAACTATTTTTACGAGTTCTTTGGTTGTTAAACGATCCATACTCGTAAATGACAAACCTTTCACTAAATAAATAACACTTCAGATGACAGGTATTTCACTGCCTTGCCAGGCCGGCGGTTTTGAAACTACGAAATGGATAACTGTTTATATATAGATTATGGTTTTTTACCACCTGGCCATTTCATCTTGTTCAATATCCACTACATCGAGAAGACCTTTTTGAAGAATTTGGTGTACGGAATAATAACAAACGCTATTCGAGTGAAGGGTGGAGTTTTTAAATTGGACATCTGCCTCTTATTCACTTTGAAGTAACCAGAAACAGGATTTTTGCAGAATTCCCCAATTAATTCAAGACTTCTGACCTAGGCAACAATCGGAATCACATTAGCTGCCTTATCCGGACTAACCAACATAACGATGAAAAAAAACACACACACACACACACACACATGGCTTTTGTCATCTAGTACCACATTTGCTACTAAGCAACACAGCTTTAAGAAAACACATGCCTGGTCGCATGGCATAGCAGTCATATTTTGAAATGTTATAAAAGTCAGAAGTAAGCGGATTGGATTAAAAAATTCTCTACAATCGAGTCGTTGTTCACCCAGATCGTTGGGTTTATAAAACACATATGCCTTATATGGCAGATCGTTACTCTGAATCTAAAAGAGAATATAGGCCTTAAGTAGCAAGTTAACATGGATGTGTTTTAGCTTGACCTCAAGCGGAATTCCTTTTCCTGTACAAAATTAAAGCACATCCTACAAACGGAATTCTGTCTACAACATTTCCCATTTCCACTTTCGATCGTGACCTCGAACGTAAAGAGCAAACAGAAAATTTGACAGTTGAGTCTAATACAGTGCTGTAAACACTGCACATATTTCCCATTGCCACGAAAAGGAATTAATATTCTTATTATTGTTAAGTACAGGAATTTTTATATATTGTAATTTGATGCGATAAAACAACAAGATCCGAACTCAAAGTGGCAATATATTCGTGGGTGTACCCGACGAATCTACAGAAGACGCGATATAATTCACAGTAGGATGACGGTTAATAAAGGGGAACACAATTTGTAAATATCTAAATTTTTAAGCGGATTTTCATAAAACTTGATCAACGCCTGTATTTAATATAACCTCATTACAAGATGGAGAAAAAATCGATATTAAAAATCGGTTCCAAATCTTGGGCCTTATCCCTTAACCCAACTCGTAATTCACAGTATTTTAATACATTTCTTTCTGAGACACACCACCGTACAGTGGGGGTAAACGAAGAAAACGGGAACGCATTATGCCACTCCTTAACGCTTCAGCCAATTTTGACTTTTTTGAGAATTTGAGACCCTACAATTCAGCACTCCAATTATATTCAGAGCCGCACGATGGGAATCTAAAGAATGTTACCTCGGGTTTCACTAATTATTATTGTGCTGATCCGATTACAACGATCTGAGCGTTATTGTCCAGCCCTTGGAAAAATCTGCAAAAACATGCTTAAATGTGCCGGTTATCTACTACAGTTTGGGAAATATCTTTTTTAAATTGCTTCGTCTGACTTTTTTACCAATTGTCATACCCCAATTATTTCGGAAAACATGTTCTCAGAAGACAATAAAATTTCACGTAAAATATGAAAGAAATCGCTTCAATAACTTTTGTAAGTTAAAAATCAGAAGTTTCAATGCAAAATTTCGCCGATTGCGGAAAAATTTATTCAAGAAAATGTAACGTCTTGGTGTTATTCGGAAATATAACAAAATTTTGAACGACTACAGGTTAACCCAAATATGTGCTATTTTCAAACATCTTTAAATGCACAAGTTTTTTTCAGTTGTTTGCATGCCAATTTGTACCTGAATTTGTTTCAAATTTGGTCGCCAGTTATCCATGAACAATAAAGGTATCCATAAACAACGAAGATACAACAACAACCAAGATTCAAAATTTATAAAGCACATTTCGGGTTGAGAAATATTTCTGTGAAAAAGACAAAAAACCGTAACTGTCCTTAACGATCTCACAGTTATCTGATGTTCTATGAATTTCACGCATACTAGTAGACGAAGCAGCTAAACATTAGACCGCTCGAAAAAATCTGGAAATGAATTCATTGCCACCATACTACGCAAGGTTGAATACTCTGCGACATCTATTCTAGACGACACTCAGAAAGATATGAACTTGTATTTGGCCGCGGCTATCTCGCAGTTTAATTTGATAAGCGACCGGATTGCCAAAATTCGCATTAAGTTGCTTCCACAATGGTAGCGATAATTTGTTATTTTTTCCCATTCAAGGCATTTTGTATGAAGGCAAACGTGATAAGTAGATAGAGTGTTTTTCAAGTTTCGTTGGCAAATCTAATATTACCTCACGTTGGCAAACCCACTATTATATTATAGTATTTTTTGAAAAACCATAATTGAAACAATAATATTATTCGCACAATATTTCATGTCATATGAAATTCAAAGATAGTATTTGTTAAAATGTAAGCGATGACGTCATCTGTTGCATGCAATAGCAAACAAATTCACATAACTTTGCTAGTTTTAATCAGGCCATGGAAAATGAAGTTTATGAAATGCATTCAAAATGTGGTCCGCGGGTATGATGATTTGTAAAACATTAGTTCTAATGTTTGCAAAGATATCGTTAAACCAAATCTGTAATGGCGTTAGCGTTTTGCAGCAAAGCTTTGGCGTTTGGGGAAGTGTAAACGATCAGCCAATTTTCTATTAGTTCGAACGTTTTCGGTCAAATTTTCCGGGTAAATTGCGATCGGAATATTGTTTGTTATGCTAATTTCTATGCAAGATCCGAATAATAACACGGTGATCCAATATTCATGTTATTAAAGTCTAAACGAAATGTATAATCTCCACAAGCATTAAAATTGTTCTTTGAGATGTTCATATTTCATCAGCCGATAAATTCAGCCTACTTAGCAACACATCAGAAATCGTATTCGGGCAGATTAGTTCCGCTGCAATAGGGAACATGACACAGAACAGAATTATATACAGAGGCCGCACTTATCTCTGCTGTGAATTAAATTTTAATGCTAACCAACGTGGAACCCTAATCGTTTAGATGGTTTCAATACCGTAGTAATTACATTTCTATAATCTGTAAAAATATTATCAAAATCCTGCAAAATTATCGAAATATTGGACAAACATAAAGGGTAAGAGAGTAAGTTTAGCTTACTCTCTGGCAGGTCTAATAGTCACAACTTTTGCTCCCGAAACAAATGCGACATCTATGTATGATACTGCTCTGTAAACATGATAGTAAGCGAAACCAGATTCTCACACAATGATATCTTCAAGGTAATTTGGCTTTCCCCAAATGAAACCAAATTGACAACGGCCTAATAGGTCTAAGACGTAATTCGAGAGTCATGGAATTGAATTTGTTAAAACGCTACATGGTGCAGTTAAGGAAGCGCGATATTGAACAGGAAGAGAAAGGCACTTAAGCAGACACCAACAAATATGGACATTCTAAAGTTGTGTATCTCCAAGACGACCGCAATCAATTTTATTTATACTCCCAATTACGCGCAGATTTAAGTACTTACTTTGTGAGATAATGTATCTGAAGAAATTATGAAAAAGAGTTTTTAAGATGTTGAAATTAGTTCCACTTTTTTTTAACAACAGATCTGTGGTGAACCCCCCAGGAAAAATATGAAGTTGGCCAATGTGTTCACGTTGTTGGAATTTTGTTATTAGAGATGAATACAAAAATGATTTTCAAAAAAATATGTAATTTGAAGTGGTTTGAAATTATACCGCATTTTATGAAAATGGGAATTAAGTTATTGCTAAACTCTATGGAGAATGTTACGGTAATATTATTATTGTTTTTTCTTTTTTCTTTTTGCCTGAAGCAGATGATTTTGTCCTTTTTCGTTGTTCCCGAATTATTTTTAAATATTAATGTCACGAACCAATGTTTAAAATAATTAGAATGTATCAGTGTACTCCGTTGTGCAGCCTGTCAGGCTGTCATGCCAAGAGATTACTTTCGAAAAACTTGAACTAGTCTTAATGAAATTTCATTAAAATCGGGATGGGGTTTGCATATAAAATGGGGTCTTAATAGCAATTCTACGCTTCAATAACAAATAGTTTGTTGGTGTCTGTAGAGTGGTCATGTGCTGGTAATAAGCATGCATAACCACTTGAGCAGCATTTGGCTAAACAAATGTATGGCCGATGACTGCAATCTAAGCGTGTTACGTACTTATATCCTGTATTTAATAACGGAGATTTATGCAAATAAGCAACTGTAATTCGAGTAATTTTTCTATTGAATCTTCGGTCTTGCACTGTCGTACGTTTTCCAAGAGCCAACTCTTTTAAAAAATTGTGTTACTTTTCTTTTAAATCGGGATAATAGCTCTGTATAATATCGCTGGATATTATATCAGATAAATCATTCCCATACTGTTTGATAGTGAATTCAAGTTGACTCAATTGCAGCACATTTAATATGCGGTCGTCTATTATCAGACTACGAATTTTGGTAAGCATTTCTGCGAAATTTTAAGCTGTGGAATATTTTACTCAGCAGTAAGATTGGATTGGATTGTTGACATCTGTGTTTGTTTATGAGAAACTAATGATTCCATATCGTCCTACCTACGCACTATTAAATACGCGTTCCCATTTCTATTCCTTTAACTGTTAAGACTATAGCTTTATTCCAGCACTCAAGTAGTGAGATACTTCGTGAGATATACACTTGAACTCTCGTGAAGTGGCTAACAAAGTTCAGTACATATTTTAATCTCACTCCGTTAAGAACAGTGCGAAACTTACACTCTCACCTCAAAAATAAAGGAAATATATATGACCCCATATACATATATAAGCAGAAAGGTAAACCGTTCATTTAAACCGTGTAAACCGTGTTTTTATTTTCTAACTTCCAATTTTTTTAAAACCACTTGTCATAACCTCCCGTATTAACATTTTTTGGTCCGATCGAGCCGGATCGGCAAGTGGTTTTAAGAAAGAAGTTTTTAATTTCAGAATTTCGTTTGAAAAACTTCTAATCAACCCCCCGGAACTGTGAGTACAACAGGAATATTAATTAACATTGCTGCTTACATTTTGGATTGGAATTAATAAATTTACGAGATTGAGAAGGTATGTTAATTCCATATATTCGAAGTGTTTGCTAGACATATTACAAGAACAAAAAACATAGAGTTTATATTACAAGAACAAGAATTAAGAAAAAACCGTAAAGAATGATTTGCTTTAGCAAGTAAAAATATCCCTTGATTTTTACAACGAGATCCACAAAGAGTTTAACAGCAAAAATTACGATATTCTTAAATTGCAGTGATCAGTGATATGTGATATACTAAAATTTATTCTGTTATGTAAATAACATAAGCAATGAAAATGTTCTGAAAACATACTCTACATCTAACAATTGTCTCAAGTACTTTCCTTCAACATACTTATGTTGATTAGATTTATGAGACAACTTAACATTTGCTTTGGAAGAGATTTAGTTATTTCTGAATCTTCAGCTATCGCGGTTACAACACTCTTAACAGTTGGTTCTTGCTTTGTAAATGTTATTTAACATTAGTGCGCAACCAGCACATTCTCTTACGTCTATCATTGTAACACTCTCAACACTTAACTCGGATCAATTCTAGCTTTGCAAATGTTATTTAACATTAGTAATTAGCCAGCACATTCTCTATGTTGTAAAACATAACAGTGTTATTGAATCGGAGATCAATTCTCTTGAACATCATTATTACGTCAATAAAATTGTCATTGTTACATTTCTGTGCTAGTAGAAACATCATAGTTTACATTTAAACCATTGAATCTAAGAGATTTATCGTGCAATCACATAACTAACGTTGAATTTAAGAGAAAACTCACTCAGTTTCATCTAAAATTACACTGTTTCCAAATAAAACATTCAAAATATTTATATTACAATTACTCACTCTATTTTACTACAACTATAATTAAATCAACACATGATTAAATAAACACATATGTTGTGTTAGAATATCGGCTTTAGAATATATGAAATACAAAGAAATATTAAAATACAAATATTCTAAAAGCAAATTGATTCTAACAAAATCTTCTGGATAACTGAGCAAGTGAATAAAACCTTATTTTGTCAAACTAATCTTTGTCTGATTTACATCGTTTTTACTCAAAATTCGTGATTGTTTATAAATCTTATTTCGAAGATTGTAACGTTTCGATTCTAATTTTGAGATCTGAATTTATCAAATACAATTTCATATGTTGTTTATACGGTCTAATTAATATATTTATAATATATTAGACTTCTGAGCACAATCCTTGGACAAAACCCGCTTGATTTTCGTGATATATCTAGACCTATAACGGCTTCATCTAGAATTTGTTGAAATTTGTTGTTGAAATTTAAAAGTTCGCATTGTGACTTTTGATTTCAATTATTATAAACACTTGCATCAGACATATTATCTCACCTTTTTCACTACGTCTGCTTTGCAAAAGATTATACGGGCATCCGACCGCGTCGTCCAATTTCATCAGTATTTCGATGCTATTTCAGACGCCGATCATACCATACACACGTTAGAAATTCAGAAAGATGAAATCTTGTATTATTGGAATTCAGTTCGCTCCGCATATGATATTGTTCTCCATAGTCTAGATTCCCAAGAGGAGGAAGTTGACCTAGAAAGTATTAGAAAAAAATTTTATGCAGCATATGAAGCTCATCTCAGGTGTCTCGCAAAGGCCAATGAGCTTGTACATAAATTCAAATGCGGGTTAGAAAATTCGGCAGTTGAGGGTTTAAGGCCAATGCCTAATCCCAGCATTTTATTACCCCTATGTGATACCTAAATCTTTTCGGAAGATTATGTATCCTGGCCCACTTTCAGAGACATGTTCTCGGCGCTCTACGAGAACAATCCTCGTTTGTCTCCAGTGGAAAAACTTTGTTATCTTTTTAAAAAGACTCAAGGGGAAGCTCGAGCCATTTTAAAAACATGTCCTTTCACCAATGAGGGTTTTGAGATGGCATGGCAGAATCTCGTCGATAGGTACGAGAATAAACGGGTCCTAATAAATGCGCAACTCAAAGCTTTATTTAATTTAACGCATGTTTCAAAGGAGTCGGGTCCCAGTATAAAAAGCCTTCAGCGTACGATTAATGATTGTGTAGCTAATCTTTCCCTCCTTAATATCGCCACTGACAAATGGGATCCTATATTTGTATATTGTATATGTTCGACTCGCCTTCCGGATTTAAATTTAAATATTTGGAAACAATCCCTCACTAATAAATCTGATTTACCCAAATGGAAGGATTTAAATTCATTTCTCACAGCGCGATTTCAGTCAGTCGCCGACATAAGAATCTCTGTAACACCGAATATTTACAAATCAGCCAATAAAATACAAAATCATCGTGAATCAAAGAGGTTGAATGCATACCACACTCAGGTGTCAGAACAGGAAAAACAATGTACTCTTTGCGATGAGTCTCATCCATTACGTCTAGGTCCTGCTTTCTTGAGAATGTCTGTTGATGATCGGTACGCTACTGTCAAAGCACAGAAACGCTGCACGAATTGTCTGGCAACTTCTCATGAATTTAAGAAATGCAAAAGCCAATACGTTTGTTCGCCGTGCCGCTCCAAGCATCACTCATTGCTTCATCGCACAAATGCTCAAACGGCTGTGGCTCAACGCGCTGATGTTAACGTAAATTCGTATCAACAATCAGCTTCTTCTTCAAAGACTGTATCTAGTACCTACTCCAACTCAACAGATCCTAGTAATGCGGCCTCGACTTCCTCCGGAATTCGTCAATCTTACGCCACGAATATACAGTCCACTGCTATAGCTTCAATCATTTTAGGGACCGCATGGGTGGATGTTTGTGTTAGAGACTTCAGGTACAAAGTGCGGGCTCTTGTTGACCCAGCCTCAGAAGCCTCATTTATCTCCAAATCTCTTCAACGAAAACTGGCGATTTCTACAAAATCCTCACGCATTGGTGTAGTCGGTCTCAGCGGCTCATTAACCACAAGAGCAAGTCAGATTTGTTCGATTACAATCGGGTCTCCGATTGATACACAGTTTCAGATTGACATTGAAGCCTTTATAGTGCGGAAACTTACAGGTCGGCTGGCTTATAAGTCCTACATGTCAATTATTAGGGCTAGTTTCTCCGATATTCCCATGGCTGATACTGAATCAAATAGAGATTCGCATATCGATTTGCTACTGGGTGGTGATGTGTACCCCAAAATTATCCGAGATGGGGTGCGTTGGGACAATAAACAACTTCTTGTTGCCCAACAAACTGTCTTCGGATGGGTTGTCATCGGTAAAGTGACAACAAATCAAATATCTTCCACTGTCGCGTCGTTTTATAACGAAATAACCCTCAATGATCAACTAATGCGTTTCTGGGAACTGGAGGAAGTGTTTGAACAACGGATCTCCAGCGAAGATCAATATTGTGAGCACCTTTTCAAGGCCACAACTTACCGAAATGCCCTTTAGGGCGTTTTGTTGTTTCGCTCCCATTCAAAAGAGAATTTCTCGATGCCACCCATCTAGGTAATTCTCGGAGTATTGCCTTATCGTAATACTATAAAAACGAAGCGGCGTTTTTAACGCCGACATTGAGAAAATGTATCGGCAGATCCTTGTAAATCCCAAGGATACCCCATATCAAAGGATTCTTCATCGAGATGAATCTACAGAAGATCCCCATGATTTCGAGTTGAACACCGTAACATTCGGTGTCAACTGTGCCCCCTATTTGGCTATAAGGGTTCTGCTAAAACTAGCGAACCAATGCGAGCCAGAAAACCCTGTTGTTTCTGATATTCTCAGGAATTTTATGTACGTCGATGACGTCTTATGGGGATCAAACGATCTTTCCACAGCTATTGCCACTAGAGATGATCTTGTAAAAGTGTTGCGAACCGCTGGATTCTGTTTAAGAAAGTGGACTTCCAATAACGATTTTCTTTTACAAGGTACTCCCCCCGAATACTTACTCGACTCAGCGTTCTTAAAGCTATCCGATGCAAGTATCACTAAGACGCTTGGGTTGCGATGGAATGCTGGAAGTGATTACTTCTATTTTACCCCCTATAAAAACCCCGATGAAAATATCTCTAAGCGCAAAGTATTATCAAAAATAGCTATGCTATTTGACCCCGCCGGTTGGCTTGCCCCAAAAATTATTGTTGCAAAAATAATAATGCAACAAATATGAAAAGATAAAACAGATTGGGATGAAAATCTCAAACCGGAAACCCTAGCACAATGGCAAATATTTCTCCATGATTACCCAATAATTGGAGAAATTAAAATACCGCGCTATGTGGATTATGACTCCTCCTATATGGTTGAATTTCACGGGTTTTGTGACGCCTCGGAAAAAGCTTATGCTTCCGCTTTATATATACGAGTGGAAACAACAAATGGCCAAGTAAGGTCGCATTTGTTGGCTGCAAAATCCAAACTCGCTCCGGTTAAGTTTGTAACGCTGCCCCGAAAGAATACTTTTGTAGCAAATCGTGTGACTACTATTAACGACATGGTCGGCAACGGTAATTGGTCGCATGTGTCATTGCAATGCAATCCCGCTGATCTTGCTTCTCGTGGTACAACGGCTCAAGAACTTGTCGGAAACTGCCTATGGCGGAACGGCTCATCATGGTTGAACTTACCCAAATTTCAGTGGCCTAAAAGCTCAGCTACTTTAGACACAAACGAAGAGTTGCGTACCATCAAAACCCATGCCACCCAGCTATCAGATATAGACATTTTATCTCGTTTTTCTGATCTTCCTAGAGCCATGCGAATTATATGCTACATGTTTCGTTTTTTCAACTCAACTCATCCCCAATATAGGCATAACACGAAATATTACAACCACGAACTCCTTCACTCTGAACTAAATTTCGTACGAACGCGACTTATACGACTATGTCAGCAAATATATTTTTCAGAATATTCTCACCTGGCCAGGGGTATTCAACTTCGAAAAGATAGTAACATTCTCTCCCTCAAACCATTCCTCGATACGGACGGCATTATCAGAGCAAATGGCCGCCTTTCGCAGTTAGCTGCGCTTCCTTATGATGAAAAATGCCCAAAATTATTGCCGTACGATGGTCGATTTACAAAATTTCACCTTCAATACATTCATAAAATTTCCATTCACGGCGAAAATTCTTTGATGTTACATCTAATTCCAATTGAATTCTGGGTGCCTAAACTTAAAAATAAAATAAAATCTATCATTCATAATTGCAAGACTTGTGTCCTACATAAACATAAAAGAAGTCAGCAGCTAATGGCTGCTTTACCCCCTGCAAGGACTATGTTATCTCGTCCGTTTGCACACACTGGTGTTGATTTTGCCAGCCCCCCCTAAAATAACAAAGGGATATGTACTTCTGTTCGTTTGTTTTGCAACGAAACTATCCATCTTGAAATAACAAGCGAAATATCAACACAAGCATTTTTGGCAGCCTTTGCCCGTTTTTTCTCCCGACGGGGATCGCCTAAAGCTATATATTCCGATAATGGTACTGCCTTTACTGGCGCTGCCAATAAAATTGGTAAAGACCAAGCTAGTCTACTAGCTTCTGTTAGAGAACAAATCACCTCTCAATACAGCTTCCAATCACTTGAATGGCATTTCATACCCCCAGGTGCGCCCCATATGGGTAATGGGAAGCAAGTGTGAAAAGTTTCAAGACTCATTTGAAAAAGATAGGAAACTCTCAATACTTCACATATGAAGAATTCGCAACAATGCTAACTCGTATTGAAGCTTGCTTAAACTCAAGATCTTTGTGTTTTAACACCGGGTCACTTCCTAATTGGAAGTCCTCTTCTCGCTCCAGCTGAATTAGACTATTCCCAACTTAATACATCATTCGCGAATAGCTGGCAGAAATTAAAGTTACTTCACCACCAATTTGCGATAAGGTGGAAAGAAATTTTACTGTTGGCGATCTGGTCGTTGTAAGATACGATAATCTTCCCCCAAACCAATGGCGTCTTGGACGTATTGAAAACGTCCTATGTGGTTCTGACTCAAAGGCAGAGTCGCCGAAGTACGTACGCAAAGTAGCCTAATAAGTCGACCTATTGTCAAACTTGTGCTGTTACCGAACCCAGAACAATAATAATTTTTCCTCTTGTGCCATTTACAAGTAATAATGTCTACCCCATCACGACGACTACAGATTGAACGTATACAGGAGAATTCTGATCACCAAATAAAGAGATCATCATCCACAACCGAATATCAAGAACAGGATTGCCGCCATTGCCAGAAAAATCACCCCATGCGAAAATGCTTCAGTTTCCGTCGCCTTTCATGTACCAAACGCCTTAACACAGTAAGAAACTGCCTGAACTGCCTATCCCATTCCCACCAGCTGCACAGCTGTCGCAGCCGGGAGAGATGCAAGGTATGTTTCGAAAAGCATCAAAGCCTGCTACATGACTCTAAAAGAGGAAATAATAATAATAAGTTGAAACGGAAACAGCGAGGAAAGCCAAAGAAAGAACAGCAGTCGAATAACATGAGCGTGTCAGCAGGTCAATCTATTACTTCTCGCACAGCAACGATATCAATGTGAATCCAGCTTTATAAAACTATAGACCGTATTCGAAATCCTACTCTAAAATTAATAAATATCTAACAAATTTTGAAATACTAAAATGAATTTATACTTGCAATGATTTCTCCAAATATGAATTGTACTTAAAAATGTATTATATTTTTCATAAGCTACACTAATTGTATTAATGAATTAGGGGGAAAATGGTTAATTTTGCTTTGTCTAAAGTTTACCTAGTGTTCCTTATATTAGCAATCTCCTTACCACTTCCTATTTACTTGATTTTGCAGTACTGCAAGGGGGCGGTATGTTTATGAGAAACTAACGATTCCATATCGTCCCACCTACGCACTATTAAATACGCGTTCCCATTTCTATTCCTTTAACTGTTAAGACTATAGCTTTATTCCAGCACTCAAGTAGTAAGATACTTCGTGAGATGTACACTTGAACTCTCGTGAAGTGGCTAACACAGTTCAGTACTTATTTTAATCTCACTCCGTTAAGAACTGTGCGAAACTTTCACTCTCACCTCAAAAAGAAAGGAAATATATATGACCCCATATACATATATAAGCAGAAAGGTAAACCGTTCAATAAAAATAAGTTTCTATATAAATTCTAATCCCCCGTGTTTTTATTTTCTAACTCCCAATTTTTTTAAAACCACTTGTCATAACCCCCCGTATTAACAGTGTTAATGTCTCGCAGGTTAAGAAATTTCTTCATGGATTACATGTGCTAGAGTTTGTTTTGCATTTGGAGACATTGTTGCCATTTTTGTTCCCTCATAAAATTCAGTTGAACACAAAGTGCAAGTAATTACTGAGGTAAGTGATTGGAAATTATACTGCAGTGCTGTTTTCACCTTAATTTGCTCTTCTCAATTACAAAAAAAGAAAAAATTATGGGACTTATTCAAAGAAATAGCTAATTAATAGCCTACTAAGCTTTTTATTCTTATTGACGGGTTGCCAATATCATTATTTAAAAATTTAGAATTGTGTGTTTATTGCAACATGCATATGTCCTTGCATATCGTAAGTATCGAGCTGTTCGGAAAGTTCGTTCGGTTAATTCGTTAGTTCCCCATACATCAGTTATTATGACGCAGAGTTCCTTCATACACTAACAAAACTTCCTTCCACTCCTTACCTAAACTGTTTACTATCGTGTTCTCGTGGTTATAACGTTTTAAAAAAAGTTGTATAATAATATTATGCTGTATTATTTCCGAAAGGAAGGACGGCTGCTGAAGCCGGCCGAAAAATAAAGTCTGTTTATGAAGAAAACGGACCAAATGAAAGAACTTTCCAGAAATTGTTTAAAAAATTTCCTACTGTCAACTTCTCCGTAACGTACGCTCCTAGATCAGGACGACCAAAAGAATTTGTTTCTGAGGAGGTGAGAGATTTAATTATTGTTAATTATTGTTAATAGCTAAAAAATCAAAAAATCATTCTCAACCGTTCACGGGGTCATAAAAGAGCTCGGAATTGTGAGCAACCTCGATGTGTGAGTACCTCACTCTCTCACCGAGGCCTCACACTGCCTCGCGGACCCATCAGAAACCGTCAGAGCTCAGTAGGAAAGTTTTACCTCACCCACCGTACTCCCCAGACCTCGACCTGTCCGACTATCACCTATTTCACAGTCTGAGCAACCACTTGAAGGATTCGAATTTCCACAACGACGAGCAAGTGAAAAATCTAATTGAACGTTTATTTCAGAAAAATCATGTGAGTTTTATGAGTGAGAAATTAAAAAGCTCCCAGAGAGGTAGAAAGAAGTATTAAAAAAGGGGGAGATTATATAATAGATCGAAATAATTGGTTTCTTGTATGTATGTATATGTAAATAAATTTCTTTAAAAATCGAACGAACTTTCCGAACAACCCAATGTTTCCCCACTTCATCTTTCAAACAATTTGTATCCAAATAAGTCTCTGATGAATATAAAATCATACGAAAAAGTAATTCCCCATTATCTGGTTTAACATCCGATTAACCAAATATTTAATCCAATTAAGTTTTCATTCCTCATACATTTTCCATATATTTTAAAGATCGTTATAAATTGTTCCTTTACTAAATATTTAATTCACTTATTATTACAAATCTGTAAGCGAGTTATTGAAATTTTGAATATATGTCCGACTTTTTTAAATTTTTTGCCGATATTCAGTGTAATGCGTTTTTGGTTTTTAATCCGGTTCAAGATCGTTTAGAATATAACTCTAAAACTAACAAAATACACAGAAGGTACACTGTCTAGATTTTCATTAAGCTACTTTAAGAGGCCTTGATGTTCGAGAAAGCACAAACGGCTAAGGGCGCTGAAGATGGTATTTTGGCGAATACCGAAATAGCTATCCGTCCAGCCGGCTCTGTCAATATAATCAATTTTGTACGTTTTTGAATCTTGAACCGAATTAAGAACTAAAGAATAGTTTTGGATATTTATCAAGGTAAATAAAAGACGATCATTATGCAAAATTCCTTCAAAAAAGTATCTGTTCGAAATATCAAAGTTTAGCAAAGGTATGCATATTTCTAATTAAAATATCATACGTGAATAAATATATAATGTTTATTTAAACTGGGACGTTAGGCGTCATATGATAGCTCTTAAAATAATGTTGAAGATCAAATTTAAATATTTAACTTTAATCAACATCTTAAGAGTTTACGGTTTATGTTATAAAAAAGGTCAAAAATAATATAATTTTCATTTTTCATATTTTTAAAAAATATATAGCTCAGAGCTTTATTCAGTAAATGACCTCAGAATTGGCGTAAAGCATTTTGTATGTTGATAGGTCAGGACAAACTGTGACTATACTTTTGCAATTACTGAAAAACCATTTTTGTTCTTTGCTTATTTCTGGCAATCGTTCTATCAAGACGAGCTTCAGCTGTAGATTGCAGAGTATCCTTTGCGCTCCCTTCAATTGTTTATAAGATCTCTCTTTCTACATTGTAGATGTTTTCTCATATTTATAATGTGAAATTTAAAATGTGGATGGTAACCATATGGATAGTACATGCAGCTGAAATTCTACATGCGCGTTTGACAAGGAATGAAATTCCAACAACTAAATCATAAAGGTATTAATTTCAAATTCCTTACATGTATACTTTAAACCTACCAAAGCGCATATATAAATTTATGTACCTGTGGATCTGTACAAACATGAGTTTTGATATCGTGAACACGTTGCGTGCCCATGTAATCAAACATTTTGCTTCACATTATTATGGTGAAGAAAAAGTGTACAACTGACATAAGATTTAATTAGAAACATTTAAGAGCCTTTGAAGGTCTATTCTATGTTTCCATTGGCAGGAAAATGTGATACTTAAATTTTTACTATCCACGTGAAGTGCATGAATGGAATAAAGTAAATACTGAAAGTTTTTACATGTGGTATTTGTTTTTTTAGCATTACACAATTTTGAACTTTTTCAAATTATCAGAAAATGTCACATAATATGGCAAAGGGATATGCAATGTTTAGTTGTTTAGTAAGCTAAAGGTGTCAAAGTTGCAAGGCAATTTATTTCAAATTAAACAATTTTACACAGCAACAGCAGAAGTTAAAGTGCAACCCGAATTATGACCGTAGACATAACACGTGCGATCAACAATTTAGACGCACCGACCATATGAACTAAGCTTCACTATGTAATAGTTTATTATTTTTTGGATTGTTTCTTATAAAACTAAACGTCAACGTGACGCCACTTTGGTACCAGCGTTGACAAATTAGTTTTTTCCTGCCAGATTTACCTTTTTATAAACCTGTTTAGCGGGCAAAAATTGGATTTAGTTTCAATATTTTGTTTCTTGTTGTTTATACAATTTTTTTTTAGATTTTGTTTCGCTAAATATGTAATTAAAACTTATTTCAGCATAATTTCAACCTAAAATTACTACAGTAGCATTCAACTTAAAGGCAAGCAATGTGACTACGAAAAAATTTTGCGGCTGTATAAAAATGGCTCTGTGAATGGTTCAGATTCAGAACTCCAATTATCGAATCATTGCGCGCGGAAAAAGATCAAACTCTTTTCTATTTTGTTGTGAAATAGCCTGGAGAAATATCTACGAAATAGAAAACTATTAGTTATTCAAACAGAAACTTGAAACTTTGAAATTCGTATGTAGAAAAATTAATTGTTTAAAATCTCCTTATAGTCGAATTTTGATACTAAGCAAAGAAAACCTGTTGAATTTGGTCTTCTCTATTAAGTAAAAATGGATCAAAGAATAAAATGAAATTTTGAATGAATGATAATTTCATACATTCAGTAATGATCAATATTTTGAGACAAAATCGGTTTTGAATTATGGTTAGATTAGCATTTTAATATTATAGATTCCATCCTTGGAGACGATTGTAATTCATACGTAGTCGAATCACATATCATATATAAGGTTTGATGAAATTTATTCGTCAGGAGAGACTCACATTTCTTATTTGAAGCCTTTATTTAAGTAAATCATTGTTTGATGTTATGCATGCGCCTCGAAGAAAATTCGCCTAACGTTAATGTATATGATGGAATCGTGAATTACTTTCTTTCTTGCGAGTAAAGTCACTTAAAGTTCATTCTGTGTTAAAATCCACCTAAAAATTTCAACTCCTCGGGTCAAAGGTGGATTGGCCTGTTGAATAAAGCTGCAAATCACCACTTACTGTAGATTTTTGTAACAATTTCGGTAAGTTCCGTTTGGTTAAGAATATTTGAACTAATTACGCACTCTCCATGAAACGATATTATTACTATTTTTTCTGATAGGTAGAAAAAAAGGAAAGAAAGTAAAAGAGAGAAAAGAATCAGAATATTTATAATTCTTATTATTAAAAAAATCATAGTTTCTCAAATATTAAAATGTTATTCGGATCTGAAAATATATTAACCGAAGTGAATAACCTGTTAGTCGAAAATTATGCTTTAGGAAAGGCGTCATATGTCCTTGGCCATAAAAATTGTGGTGTGAATTGAATGAAATTACAACTACAACAGTATACTCGTATTAACATCATTCACTGTATACGGGTTTTCAATTGTGGAAGCATATTTCAGTTTATTCAATAGACCCAAACCAAAAAATTATTTTTATGAGTTTGCACACTCTAATTGTACATTGTAGACGTCGTAATAATGTCTACAATTTTAGTCTAAGCTAATTGAATTTAATGGGAAAAAGGTAAGGATGACTATACTTTGGATGAAGACTACACCTTTTTATGAACTATAAATTTTTGAATCGAATTGAATTGAATTTTAAATATACTTTTTATTCCGCAGGAATTTTCAGTATAAATAAGGATTTCATATATTAAGTTTTAACGTATGAAACACAAAATTGTTATACCTCTTTTCAAACTACGTTAATTTTCGTAAACAGAATACAGTTTAACTTTTCCCTGCAATTTTTTTAGCTTGTTGTAGCAACATAACAACATTTGTTGATGATCCTACGCAATAATAGGTGCATCTGTGTGGGCTGATCCGAGAGGGTGTCAAGTGCGTTCATTAACATCGCATTTGATACGCCGATCCACCCAATGCTTGGAGATTGTCTACAATACTATTATTTCTCTGTAGCTAGTCGTGTATCGGAGTCAGAACCCCGTATTAATTGCAAGCATGCAATGCTAAATTTATTGGCAATTTCAGTTAATCGCATGAAACCGTAAACATATGAATTTTTATTTACAAGCAACAACTAGATTTCGAATTCGAATTAGAATTTGGAAAATTATCATTATGATATCTTGGTTTATGACTCAATGGAGATGTCTCTTAAAATATGTATTAGAGCCCTTTAATTTTGTTTTAAAAATAATTCTTTACTATCAAAAATTCTATTTATGTTTCAGAAAACCATTTATTTTTGGAAATTTTTGATTTTGTTTTTGAAATGTCTGATACTATGTAATATGTATGTTTATATGATGTATATATATATCGTTTTTCTATTAGCAATTATTTATTTTGCCAATAGAACATAATTCAAAAACTTGCTGTCTGGACCAGCCAGCTGTGTCAATATAATCAATTTCGCAAATTTTATATTACATTTATAGGTATATTTGTATACAGTTAATTAACTAATTACCTAGTCCTGCCATATGTTCTGTTACAAATATAAAACGCGATAAAAAAAAACCAATATTCATATTGTATGAAAATGTATTAAAAAAAATTGTATTCACTCGAAATGGCCGCCTTTTGCTTTAATACAAGCTTTCAAACGGTGTGGCCATTGGGCTATAGCCGCACGTACGATTTCCATGGAGATCGGGGACGCTGCTCTGGTTAATGCTGTTTTAAGGCTTCCCAAATTTCTGTGGGGAGTCTTGCAAGCCATATTCTCCAATTCTGACCACAAAGCATAATCCAGTGGATTGAGATCTGGACTCCCTGATGGCCAATCTTCTGCTGCTATAAAGCCAGTGATATTGACTCTGAGCCACTCCTGCGTGGATTTAGCTTTGTGCGCAGGAGGAGAGTCCTGTTGGAAGATCCATCTACGTCCATTGAAAAGGGTATTGGTCAAACCCTTCACAACACCCTCTAACACATCTTTTTGGTAAACCTTTGCACCAGTTTTTACGCCCTTTTCACAGAAATGGAGGGATGTGACACCATGGTGGGAGACCCCCCACCAAACCATTACGGAAGAGGGATGATGGCCACGTTGAACACTTGGAACAACTTTTTTCGCTTCCTTAGATGAAGTGGCGTAAATCTTGTCATTTTTTTGTTGAAAACTTCTTCCACGGTAAACATTTTCTCATCCGTAAACAGAATGTTTTCATGGCCATTGTCCGCGTGCCACTGCAAAAGTCGCTTGCATCTTTCCAGCCTAATTTTTTTTAGCTGAGGAGTTAGAAGATGCCCCGTGGACCGATGGTAGGCTTTCATATGCAGATCATCCCGAATCAGCCTACACATGGATCTGGTTGATATATCCAATTCCTTGGACATGATTTTCTGCTTTCTAAGGGGATTTCTCCGAATTCTTTCACGCACTGCCTTTACTACCGCACTCGTACGGACAACGCGCGGGCGACCACTTTTTGGCCTGTCTTCTACTCCAGACAATTTGCCGAAGCGAGCAATAGCACGATAAACGAACATTCTTGATATTCCGAGTGGTTTTAGCAACTCGAAAATTTGACCAGCACTCTTTCCGCAATTATGCAACGCTATTACGCCGACTCGATTCTCTTTAACGCTCCACTCCATGTTAATAGATTGCAAACTGGAACCAAACTCACTAGTATTCTTCACTAATCAGTGCATGTGTTCTGAAAAAAAAAGTTAACGGTTCTATTCCCCCAAGAAGTTTTGAACGATAAGCGCTGGAAATTGTGTAACAGAACATATGGCAGGACTATGTAATTACTTAATAGCTCAATTTCTATAAATCGTTACTAATTTTTGTAAGTAAACAAAATGAAGTGAAATAAGCGACAATTAATTGGATTGTTTTTCACAGCTCTAATTTTTTTCAATATTTTTTTTTTCAAATTTTTATTTTCTCAATCTCAGAATTAACAAAAAAATTTCATTTCATGCCATGAACGCATTTTACTTTTAGGCTTATTGAACGGGACCTACTCCTGATGATGATGATTCCGATTGTCGGTTTGAGTAACATTTCCCCAACTTATTGATTAAGGAACGAAGTGACCGCCACCCAAGCGAAGACAGGTGGCTGTAACGGGGTGCGCGTGTACGAACCACCTTGAAATGGTCGATCACAAAAGTATGCGATTGTGATCTGTTATTACAATGATAACCGTCTTGAGAAGGACTCCAATTTCTGTTCTTAATTAATAACTAAATACAAGTTAGTAAAAAATTTTAAAAAAGAAGGAACGCACACATTTTGATGGGATCTAACAAGAATGTTTTTACTAACATGTACAAAATACGAAATTAGGCAGGGCTATATGTAAAACTCAATATTTAAAATAATAAAAATTGATTCATATTGATAGTAGTCTTATTTTCGTCTCTTTTGTTTACGTTTTTGTAAACAGCCTTCCTGTGGGGCCAGGTTAATGGAATAAAAAGCTCTGCGTAAATGTCGGCGTAAAATTATATTATCCCTATTCGCATAATACACTAGTGAGATATACAGTTAAGTTAGTTGCGTTTGATAGTTAAAATGAATTAAATACAACACACAATGTTTGCATTTCATTTCATTTATGGTTGTGCGACTATAAATCTGATCAGGAGTGTTACATGTAGCCTATGCATGTTTTTGGTTTCGTGTTTCATGTGGGACATTTAATTAACAAAAATTAAAGAACTTTTTCACACCCCGCTGAAAAATTCATTGAAATTGTAATTTGAAATTTTGTAAGTAATATCCCTGTTGTACATTCGAGTGCTACTGACATAGCCATCGCTAACCCGTTATGGGAACATAGGTACGAAAAGTAAACGCCCATAAATGTGTGACCAGATAGTATAACTAACAAAATTTTTCAGAAAACCAAATTACTCCTTATTCGAAAAATTAAATGTTTTTGGCTATTCCATTTACAATAGGACCGGATTAAAGATAAAAGGGATGTGTAAAACAGAGTGCTATTTTGTTATGGGAAGCAACATTAAAAGAAATACGTCTGCGGAAAGTCGTACCCATCAGAACTGGCATTCAAATATAGTTGTCATTATCGTATATTTCCAAAAATATTTAAGATCGAGCCAGAATAGATTACTCATAGTATTTTTCTTTAAATTTGCAATGATTTTGATAGAACGCCAAAATTAATTTTCCTGCTTTGGTTTTTGTTGTAAAAAATGATGTATGATATATGATAATCCATTGATTCGAAATTCGCAAATGGATGAATGTTCTGTATTCAATAATATTCAAGCATCTTCAAAATTTTAAATGACGATGAAATTGTGTATGCAACGGTTTTTATTTCATGTTATTCTCTAGCTTATTGCACAGATATTTAAAGTTTGATTTTAACGATCGAAAGAAAATAACCCTGAAGAATTCAAAAAATGTAAAATCCCACAAGGGCTGTGAAATAAATGTCGAACTAGTGAAATATGAAATATGGGGAAAATAGGCGGTGACCTAAAAACGTTGGATCTGTATGAGGTATGTAAAAACATGTGGTTTATGAATTTATTATAGCATGGAATTGTGTCAGCGATATTGCTGAGAAGACTATCAGATCGGAGGGCGTTTCCAAAACAAGTCCTTTGGCCACCAACAGCCTTGCTAGACCAGCGGTTTTCAAGCCACTAAATAGACAACCCAGTGTATTAGGGATGGGCAAATAATCGGTTAATCATACTTTGAAAATAAGTTTAAGTGAAATGTAAGAAAGGTATGTATGTTCAGGTTAAATATAAATATAATAAATATATATAAATATTTAATCATTCCATTTTATACTTTATTGACCAAAACTCAATTCAAAAACAACCAAAAAGTTGTCAAGAAGAAGTTTATAACCAAATTAATTTCTGTTCCAATTAGTCTCAAATTGTTATTGAGGGCTAGATAACTCAGGACTGGGCACAATAATTTTACTAAAGTCATCCTACCACGTAGTTATAGAAGTGTGGTATTCCCTTTTTATAAATAAAAAAATTACAACGCAACACACCCTTAGGGTGTATTCTTCTGTTTTCATTCCTATTGACTTATATTTTAAAGTCATTTTATTATTCCAAAAGTGATTAGAAATGAAGTAAGACAATTAATTCAAAAATATTTGATAACATATTAATATTGTGCATATCTTACATAAATATAAAATTGAGATTACTTTTATTTAAATAACTTTGATGTACGCAAAATTACCTACAAAAAAGTCGACTTGATTGAACTGTTCTAAGTTGACGTATAGTAAGGTTAAGCTAAAGTAACTTTTACCATTGCTTGGAAATTATTGCGCAAATATTATTTTGCGTAAACTCAGGTAAACATATGACGTTGGTTCAGAAAATATTGTATTTTATTAAGTCTGGCGCTGGGCACACCATGCGCACCAATTTACCTTTTTGCCATATAGAACAAATGAGGAATAGGCGGATTTATTAAGTTCCGTCAAATACAGAAGACAAATTTATATTCTATTATACACGGAAATAACTCTGTTCTTTATTTATTTTTTTTATCGGAATTTACGAGAACTTTTTCTCAAACTTAAATATAGTTTTATACGGGGAAATAATCCTACATTCCTTCGGAGAAATGAAGATACGAGTATGTATCATTTGAAACCGCAAAAATGTAACAGCCAGAAGGAAGCATTTAAAGTACCACGTAATTTGTAACAAAATGCATTTCATGACTTTTTACGCCGATTGAACAATGTCCGTTTGTTTTGGCTGCTTGGTTGGATGGTGGACACAACAACTGCTGTAAATCTTCATGGAACTTCTTAAAACTTGGTGCTGCCTAATATTTCCTCAGATCGTAACCGGGCTTTGCAAATTAGTCGTAAGGGATCACCCCTACTAATATTGCCCGTACAAATTCACTGATTGCCCGAAATTTAATTTCCTCCTTATCCGTAACACGCAGCAAACCAAATTTATAACGATTTCATTGTATCACAATTCCATGTAAATTAAACAAAACTCGATCTATTAGCCTCTGCTCTGCTGGCATCCTCCATACAAATCACCAATTTTACACATTTATTCTCAGTCAGGTTCATATCTTTTCTGTTGTTGCACTAAATTTAGTCGAATTTATATAGATTCAGCTTTTGCCAAAGTAGGACCTCAGAATGAAAATAGGGCACATTGCCACACCCATTCTGGTATCTTTCATACAAATTTACCAATTTTGTGAAATTCAAATTCTTAAGTTCTGAGAAAGAAAACGGACAACGTTACCGCTTCCTATACAAGTTGATCGATATATCAAAATTTGTTTTTCCACCGTAATTTATAATTCGTAGCCTAAAGTTTTGGACAAAATGTGAAAAAATCGACGGAACCACCACGATCTCTATGGTATCTTCAACACAAATTACTCTATTAAACTTATATATTCCTAGATTTGTAGTTTTCATTCACTATATTCTATACATTTATATAATTCAGCTCACATCAGCCATTTGATACTGCGAATGAAACCACGCATGAAAACTGACCGATTTAGCAAAGATCGGTGTTCTTTCTATATTTCCCAAACTGAGGACTTTAGTCAGTTACAATTTCGCATTTTGTATTGTGCATTAATTCCGAAATTTTTTTCATCAAGACAAAACGATGTTGGATTTTGATTTTATTTAATTTTGGTTTTAACTCTCTGAAATTTACTTACCTTCTAAGGACCATTCTGGCTAGTTTTCTGTAAAGAAATAAAAATAAATTTAATTAGACTTATCTTTGAACTATACAAAATACTTTAATATCTATCAATAAAGCCAGGTCGATTTGGATTTAGTTCTAAGTAAAATGTCGTAAAATTACAAACAAATACACATTACGTGTCATATAACGAGGTGTGATAAAAAAATAACCGTTATTTTCAATTTTTTTCAAAAAGTATTTATTTATTCATAAATTTCTATTTTATTTCCTTTAAAGTAGTCTCCCTTAGATGTAATACACTTGTGCCAGCGTTTCTTCTAATCGTTGAAACACTTCTAAAACGCGAAGAGGAAAAAGTCAGCGGGGGCCAAGACCGGTGAATACGGTGGTTGAGGCTTGATTGCGGTTTTGATTTTGGCCAAAAACTCACGCACAAGCATCGATGTGTAAGCTGGTGCGTTATCATGGTGCAAAATCCATGATTGGTTGTCCACAATTCTGTGCGTTTCTGACGAATTGCTTTGCGCAAGCGGCGCATAACTTCAAGTTAGTATTTCTTATTGAACGTACGACATTGTGGCAGGAATTCATGATGCACCACGCCATTGCAATCGAAGAAAACAGTGAGCAAAACTTTCACATTTGGCCGAACTTTACGTACTTTTTTCGGTCTTGGACGAGCATCGTCATTGACACCTTCTTGGCCTTCTTTAAACCGGTTATACCACAATTGAACTTGTGTTCTGCTCATAGTAGACTCGCCAAACCCCAAATGTGTCCGTACACATTTACTTTAATATTTTACACAAAACGTGATACAGTTTCTTTGATCCATTTTTTCGAATAGTAAAAAATCGAAGAGCGCACCAAAACACGACTAACCTTTTTATCTGTCAAAAACGAACTGACGATTAAAAATAGCTGATATTATCAATATATGTATATAACAGACATGTGTACCAACATAACAGAAAAAAGAATGCGAAAATCGAACATACGTATCGCAAAAATCCGTTTTTTTATCACAACTCGTATGCACATTGCAGTGTTATTCTCTTAACTGCTCTATCAGTTAGTTTCTAAATAAAGATTTCAGAACTAGTTCAACTATTTAAATAAAGGAAATAAGTAATAAAAATTTGGTGTTAAAAATTTAAATTTTAATTTATACTGGATGGATATGAAATATAAATCTCACTAGTTTTAAATACTTGGAAATATTTTTGTAGACTATATTAAATGTGAAAAATATGTCAAAAGTTATCGAATTTTGTACTTTGGTGCGTTATTCAAATGGAGGAATAGAAAACCATTTTTCGCAATGAACTTTATTAATACTTAAACTAAAAATCAATTGGAAAATGATTTATAGAATATTTCAAGAAACGTGTTTTGTTTCATAAAAATTGCATTGCGTGAGACTGAGGATTGGTAAGATTGCATAGTATCGCGATTTGCGCTAAAGGCATTGTTTTTTTAGAATTATATTTTTGGACTATAAAAATAATGCAAAGTTGGTTAGCAGTAAGTAAATTTAATTATATTCCATATTACATTCCAATAACTCTTCAAAAACTAAACTTTATGTAAACACTTAAAATATATTTTCCATTGTATGTAATATAGAGCTGTAAATAGCACTTCCAATTTCATGATTACTTTAATCAAAAGTCAAACATCTCGATTATTGAATAAATCGGTCCATTTAACAATCTGTTCCCATAAAATAAACAGAGTTGTTCGAAAAGTATTCAGATCATAAAAAAAATATACAAGTAAAACCATATTCAGTACTTTTGAGACAAATTTCCCAAGAATTCACGTCCCTACTGATATCTCCTATACAAATTACCAATTTGGCTCATACATTCTTAGGCTTATATGTACCTTTCATTCAGTTGCACTAAATCCAATCAAATTTGGTATACGTTCAGCGTCTGCTAAAAGGGGATTTCAAAACCAAAACGGACTGCACTGTCACGCCTCTTGTGGTACCACCCACACAAATGACCGATTTAACCCATATAAGAATATATATTCATATCTTTCAATCAGTTAACTTGAATTCAGTAAAATTTGTCACAATCTAAAAATGAAAGTGGAGGGCCCTCACGCATCTCTTCTGGTATTTCCAATACAGCTAGAGCGATATATCGAATGCAGTAACTTTAACTTTGTGTCAATTCCCTTATATAGGGTTATCCATTGTTAGGTTTCAAAAGTGGAGTTAAATTAAACACACATAACACTATGAAATACAATGTTTAAGTGATCGCCTCTGGTTTGGTTGCAGCAGTGGAATCTTTTGAAATTCTTCCAGCGTCATTTTCGAAAAATGCGACCTAATGATGCCTTTCCACAGTCACCTTTGGGCTCTCCTAGCTCTTTATTAGCGAAAATTTTGCTTGTTGACGTAACCACCGAGTGAGAAATGAGCTTAATCGCTAAAGCAAATTTTGTTCAACTGAAAGCCCACTTTTGAATCACCACTTTTGTAGTCAGTTTTAACTATTTTGAAGGAAATTAAGGTAACTTACGGTGATAGTTATAAAAACCAGATCGCTACTCAAAAACACTTGAGTCCGATTTAACTATATTTCCATCTCCGGAAGCATTTTTGGAGAAGGTCCATAATAGAGATTTTTCGTTTTCCCCGCAGTTGACTTTTTTTGTGTAGCAGGATTTTGGTCGAATTTTCGCCATTTTATAGCAGTTTTATCACGTAATAACGCGAATTTGTATGTTATCATAAACAGTTAACTTTAATAAAATACGCTATATCTAATGGCTATTATATCTTCCTCGAATTTTACACATATAATTCTATTCTGCGAAGATTTTACTATTACCCTGATGTGCATACTCGTACGTTGTAACAAAATATTAAAAGGAGGTAAGTTAACTCAGCGTATTATTTGAACACTATTTTTCGTATATTTGTTATCTGTTATTAAAGCTTGTGAAACGTTTAATTTTTTTAACAGTCTCCAATTAGTTCTGCTATTCGATTTTACACGATTTTAAATCAGTTTATTCTCATAACATTTTGTTATAATATTTGCACGTACAGGGTTGCCCATATTCGACGGACCCATCTGGCAACGCCA
>JAHXMU010026435.1:763110-797376 GCA_019455685.1 Philornis downsi
CTAAGGGTGACTTTTGTATGTTTGTTGCACTTTTTTTTGTTTGTTTTGCTTTGTGTTCAACGAAATAAGTTTGATTTCTTACGAATTTTGTTTTTGGTTTGGTTTTGTTTTTTGTTTCTTTTTTTTATTTTTTATTTTGGTGGGTGTCAGTATGAAGTATTGTTTTTGTATGTGATTGTGTGTAGTATAGAAAGGTAACGCTTGAGGATTAACGGATTGCTATTAAAAACACTTGTTTTCACACTCCGCTGTAAATCAACTTGACTCGTCGAGAGTAGGACGAGAACTGCATTATACGAGTATTGTTTCGCAATATTTGATAAAAATCGATCAAGTAGAAACTCCCCTTCTGACCGATTTGACCCATACATTCTTAAATCCATATCACCCAATCGGTTATAGCATGTTCGACCAAATTTGCCAAATTTGGTACTCTATGGTCCGAAAACGAAAATGGGCGACGCTGCCACGCCCAGTTTGCTACCTCCCATACGAATTGTTCGATTCATCAAAATGTGACGTGAAATGTGCGATTGCTTAAATTTTTGTCTATTATCTTGTATTACAATTCTGGGTAACATTTGAAAAATCATCAGAATAACCACGCTCCCTTTGGTGCTCCCCATACAAATTACGCAATTTAACTTTTTTATTGCAAGGTTCGTACTGCGAATGAAAATACATTGCACTGCCAAGCCTCTAACGGTACCACAAACCCAAATTGACCGATTTACCAAAAATCGATCCGTCTACACTTATTAAACGAAGAACTAGAGCGAGTTACAATTTTGTTTCTACTATTTATCTTTAATTCAGAATATTTGTTTGCAGCAACACAAAAAGATCTTGGGTGAATGTATTTGTTAGTCAATTCATCTGACTGAAATTTCTGCACTGGCTTCTGATATTTTTGTAAAAGATGTATGGCTCTTAAGTATTATTATTGGTATTGCGGAATAATTTTTGATGTATGGTTTATTATCATTAGGATTCGTAGTTCATAAGATTATTATGAAACAAAATAAATTTCGTAGCTTTTTTGGGACAACCAAAAAACAAAACATTGCAAAGCATTGCAAATCAAACAGAATGAGAAAATGCAACATTTGCCATTTCTAAATAACGCGAGATTGTTCTTATGTAAATTGAATTTTTAATTATTGCTTGCAGCAGAAATTTTGACATTTTGGATATTTTTGAAATTTTTGACAATCAACGAAGGAAGATCTATTGTCGAAAATTGTCAAATATTTAGCTAGAAAATGTAAGCAAATTGTTGACTAGTTATATTAACTCTGTCAACGATATCCAATAACGTCCAATTCGCTTCAACTGACTTCAATTTGTAAATCAGTATCCGACTATGCAATGTTATTCCAGACGTGTTAAGTTATTTGTAAGTAGAGTAAAAAACATTAAAGTGAGAATATCTTTATTTACATTGCGAAACGGTACAAAAACCATTTGAATGCAACAACGTTGCCAAAAATATGAACTGCACATTTTCAATCCATGTACACAATCAAACTCAAATTTGTGAATGTGGCCCAACAATACTCCACGGGAATTTTATTGCTTAGAAGAATATAAATTTCTTCAAACTAAGGAATGAAGACATATATCTTTTAATATGGCAAAAATGTAACATCCAGAAGGATGTATTTGTATTTCTTCCCTGTAACTTTTAATTCATAGACTGCAGCGACCTTAATTGTTATTTGTTTTTGTTTTTTTTTTTTTTTTTTTGATATATCCTTCTTCGTAAAATCTGATAAAACCTACCTTTCTGGGCCAGACCTATTTTAAAATATTTTCTTAGACTGCAGCGACTTGATTTTTTCTATTTACTGAAAATCGCGTCGTTAATCATACTCCTTATAGCTCCTGTACAAATGACCGGTTTAACCAATATATTTTTTACATATTCAAAGTTTGTTTAAGTGATATCTGTGAACGAACGTGGGCCGCATTGTCACCCTCTTATATTACCTTTTAAGCAATTTGTCCAATTTTCCAAGATTCAATTTCTTTCTGCAACTCCTAGTTTGTAAACTTTAGCAATGCAGATTTTTATTCATTGTATTGCTTTAAAGTGCATCCATTTAAGAAAAATCGACCAAGTGACTACGCCCTTGCAAGAAGCAAGAATTTGAATTTGGCACACACAATAGTTTGACAAGCTAAGTTGTAAGAATATAAATATAAAATATAGAATAATATATACGAGGTGTGTTCTTATTTATGCCTCTCACAAACAACCTAAGCATGCTGTAAGGATAAAACCGTCAACATATCTTCGAGACGAGTGTATCAACATAAAAAAAATAATAATCGAAAGATATTTTTTTTTAACATACCTCGTATATGGTCCATTGCCGTACCCTTTTTGGTATCAGCTATACGAAATACATTGTACTTTCATACTACCATGAATTGTAATCTTATTTTCTAACCAAATGGCAATTATTGTTCTTTATCTTTAACATAAACTCGTCGAAAATAAAACCGAAATTTCGTGGAACAAGATCACGGTGACTCGGTTTCTTTTTCTCGAGATCCTCATCAAAGACAAAACGGCACACATATCTCATAAGTAATGTGTCTGAAAAAAATATAAGTAAATTCTCTATTTACCCGGAAAGCAATCAAGGCAAGTACCCTTCACTTACCGGTGTTTAAATACATGTCAAATTACCTTAACTTTCCTTCTTGCCACCACAATTGTGGTGAAGAGTATTTTCTGAATGTTAAAGGCATTTCTATCATCTTAAGATGACAGGATTTTAAGCAGTAACATTTATAACATTTGAAAAAAAAAATTAATTCCGGATAATCACCCCTTCTCTGGTAACGCCTACTCAAATTACCCAATTAACCACATACGAGTATGTTCCTAGATTTATATCTTCCACACCATTGCATTAATTTCAGCATAATTGAGCATTTAGTAAATTTTCTTCTGCGAGCGAAAATAGGCTGCATTGCCAATTCTTTCTTTGATTGTGTGTTAATGCACGATAACATGTAATAAGAATCGAGCAATTCACGGCCCCTCTTGGGATCTCATTTGCATCACTGCAAAAAGACTTTCGGTGAAGGAATATGTAAGTCAGCTCACCTGACTGACACTCTGATGCACTCACATATTTTATGTGGCTGTGTATAAACACACTCCAGTAGATAAATAAATGTTGTACTTTTAAATTAACATTTTGTGCTCAAGCATCACCAGATGTGGTACATATACCCATATATACTCGTATAGTATCGTCGCATTAAACTTCTAACAATCATACTGTAATTATTATTATAAGGGGTCTAAGTGTAAAGTACATACTACGATATGTTGTATTCGGTCTAATATTCTGAATGTTCGAGTTGTTATCAGTCACGTTTACTCAACTCAGTGCCAACTATTAAATCTGTAATTTAAGCATTCATGTAAATTCGTGATCGCTATAAATTTTACGTTCTGTGTTTAGTATTTCACATTTTTTTGTATCACTGCATCGAATTTGATACATATGTGTTGTAAATATGAGGAAGTGAACACATACATACATTTGGTTTGTATTTATTTTGTACGGATCTATTTGTACGTATGTATGCGTATTTTGTGATACACTTTTCTGATATCAGGAAAATCAACGCGTTTACATCGGTTTTTTTTCTCACTTAATGCGATGATACAATCAGGAGTTATGTTCGTATAATACGAGTTTGTCCGTATGTGTAATAAGGTGGGTCACTGTCCATACAAAAAATCAATTTTCGGTCTCTACTGCAAAATTATGTTTCTACTATTTAAAGATGAGTTTAGAAATGTTTAATCCGTGGATTAAGCTGAATCTAAATTAGTATTTCTGGTGTCGATATTTTGCTACTGTCAACAATTGCTTTGTGTGTTTTTTTTGCTTGCGCAATTTGTAATAAAATTGTTACAAATCTATCACTATTTTTCCAATTATAGTCTCCTAAATAACATTTGGAGCGTGGTGCATACGCGTCAATTGTTCACATGATCCCAGGACCAATCCCGCATACAGCCACTTATCATTATTTGAGCGGCGGTCACCTCAATGCGTTAAACAGTAGGTCCTGTTGAGCGAGTCCAAAAATAGTATGCGTGAGAGCTCACTGAGTGTGAGAAGCTCTCCCATGTTTTTTTTTTTTTTTTTTTTTTGTAACATTTGGGGATTTTAGGCGCTGCTTTTCCATTCCGAAGTGATATCAGACGCCTTTTTGACTTTTCCATTCTTGAACTTAATGTTTCACAAAATTTGTACACAAAATGCTGGTTTTTAGGGCTGCTTTCAACACAATTCAGCTAAAAAATTGTTAAAGTAGAAGTGACGATCATATTAAAGCAATAAACGTCTACCAAAATCTTCAAAATGACACCTTGCAATAGCTAATTGATAATAGAACTTTAATCAATTTAATTGGAAAATAAAATTATTATTATACTTTAAAATTCTCATTATTCGAAAACAAATATCACATTTTTTGTGATCGTTTATATAATCAAAATTTTGGGCAACAAGTGCATCATCACAACAGTTCCTATCCAAAACCACACTTAGGAGAGCTTTCGAATCAGATTTTATTTTATGTGCTGATCACAAAAATGTATTCCCGCGACTCCCCTTAATATTTATATGTAAACGATGACGGTTTTTATTTCTATAGTATTGATTTTTTTCTTCAGAATAATCGAACTTTTCATCGTCTGTAGGAAAAACACACGGTGAATAAGTTACAAATGGAGCATTTATACTTTCCAGAATATGTCAGAAAATGAATAGGAAAAGAAACAAGAAGGGGCGAAAATGTGAACGGCAATGGATCAAAATTCATTATATTAACAAATGGGAATATGATTTACCTCGTACAACGTATATGTATAGGTATATACAATTTTGCGTTTCTGAATACTTCTGTAAATAGAGGAACATATTTTTAGTTTGATACCGTGGCACAAAACAGACAGCTTTCACACTTACCTTTAAAATTTCCACTTATTTATGATACGTAAGTAATTGCATTGAAAATTAGGCAACTGAAATGAAAATTCGTATTTTCATGTTCACAGAAACTAAGATAATTGGAGTGAAACTGTTGGTTATTATCACTGAAATGTGCAGACGAAAAATCAAATTGAATACAGTCTGATCAGTTATAGATACAAAAATTAAAATACTATTGGGAGTAAACCAATTTAAAATATAAAAAATTAACTTGAATTTATCCATAATGTCGCCTGACATATGGCAGCAATTATTGAATAATCAATTTTTTCCTCCAGTTCAGTTCTTAGTCCTCCGACTAGATAGACCATAATGAGGTGGGTAAACATTTTTACCGAATCTGAAAGCATCTCACGAAGATCGTACCGTCGAGGTCTCTATGTTCGGGTTCAAGGCAAGCGTTTCGACTCGAAACTTATTGACGCAAATTGGAGTTAGTTAAACGGTCATAGCAAAGGATAATTTATGATGACTTAAACTTGTTTCCGTACAAAGTCCAAATTTCAAGCAAGTTGAACCCTCTAAATTTGTCTATTCGTTTGAAATTTTGATAAAAAAAAATAATTGAAATGACCGAAAAAGACAGCAACTTGATAAATTGCTTGTTTATGTCCGATGAGGCATTTTGATCTAAACAGCAATGTAAACAAGTAAATTTGCCGTATACGGAGTGAATCTAAATTAGAAGTACTCTATCTGGTGAGTAGTTTCATCAAGGTGCAGTAAGTAACTGACAATGGGTACCGTTATTTAAAAATATTGAGGAAGTTTTTTACCCAGATCCGCGCCGGAGACGTATACGTTTCAATAACATTTGGTTCCAGCAAAATGGGGCAATTGCACACGTAGTCAGACCGGACATGGCGGAGCTGCAGTGAAAATTTCCAAACAAATGAATTTCTGGAAACACCACTTTCCGCTGACCTCCAATGCCACCTGAACCGACCGCACCAGACATTTTTTTATGGGGTTACGCCAAGTAAGAGGTGCACAAAACGAAACCAATTAATTTGACTGATTCGAAGTAGTCAATTAAGGCAATAATTAAGGCGATCCCCACTTCAACCCTCCAGCCCGCAATGAATAATTTTCCAATCAGGTGTCGTGAATGAGCAGACAGGTCATTTATGGTCAACAATCTTCAGAAGCAATATAACTATATAACTATAAAATAGAATTGAATTTATAATAATATATAAACGCTATTTTTTCGCACGTGGTTTGAGATTGGATTTTAATTAACCCCGTTATGACGAATGAAAATGTTTTTCGATAGTTTTTGGAGTTGGGTTATAAGTAAGCTGAGGGCAAATCAAACACAACAAATTTATAGCATTATAGCTATATAAATATGTATAAATATATATATATGTAAGATGGTCACCCTCAAGTATTGGGACAACATACAGTTCGAGAGTCGAGCGGCGAATTGAAGTCGGGTTGGTCGTTTGTGATAGAAGGGTCAGTCGTTGAGAGTCGTTAGTGGGATAAGTTGTAGTCGTCAGTTAAACAAGTTGTGGCCGTCAGTGGTTGAATCAATTATGTATTGCTTTTCCTTCTATATTTAATAAAGAATACTATAACCATACAACCATCGCGTAACTGTTCTTTACATATATATGTATATATAATATTATGTACAGTTTAAATTAAAAAGCTATATATGTATATGAGATTTATAAAGAAATTTAAAAGTAAATTAAAAATTATAAAGAAATAAATAAAAATTATAAAATAATAAAATAAAATTTATAAAGAAAGTAAAAGTGGACTGTTACATTGCATTTTTTATTGATTTCATTATTAAATTATTCATTAAATCTTTAATTGTAAAAACAACGGTTGAGCAGATAAATGAATGGTATCACTTTTGACTTTTCAAAGCTATTTTTAAGCATTGTAATAATATTCATGAGCGAAATCAGAGTAAACAAGAACCGGTATATCGAATTTAAAAAGGAATCTTAGTGCAAGGACATACTAACTGAGTTGTTTTGCATGGAAATTTAATATAATTATCCATAAATAGAACTGAATCTGTCAGATTAGTCTGTTAGAGTATCACCTCATTTACTGATTTTGAATAAAATACCAGTTTTGGATGAATAATGAAAGCATTTGTTTGCCAAGGAAACAATTGTTAAACGTTTTTAGAACATTATATAAATGATGCGGTAATCGGATGTAAAACTCGTTAAATGAGAATTTGTTTTGAATTTATATTCATCAACACAAAAATGTTTTAATGGCAAAAAACATCAGAGGCGGGAAGTTCAATTTCAATAAGTAAGGGAAGAGGTGTGACGATATCTTCCATTTTCATTCTCAGAACGTAATTTGTTGATCGCATAGTGTGTGTGTTCTTCTGAATAAATTCAGAAGAATTAATTGAAAATAGGTCATTTGTCAGGCGTGGTTACTTCGCGATTTTTTCTCAGTGTGCAACGAATTATAACTCAATACAGTGGACAAAACTCTATTCCACCGCAACTTAGTACCTAGAAATTGCAAAGGCAAACTTGAACTTAGAAAAATCGGCAATTAGTATGGTCTGAAGAGGCACAGCAATGCTGTTAATTTTCATTGCGAAGCAACTACATATATGTAAAAATTAAGAATCTAAGAATACATGAGGTAAATCGGTCATTAGTATGTGTGCAGAAAATGTTTCACGATAGCAAGCCAATCCGATAAATTTAAATAGAAATTCAATTTTCGCATTAATATCTATCCGAACTAATAGTGAAATATTTGGCAAACTAAATGTTTTGTCGAGTTCTCTACATTTTGATCCAAATTTCGTTACATTTCGAGTTAATTTCACTTCCAAGAAATATGTTTTTTCTGAATGCTGAAGAAGCTCCCAACATTCTAATTAATATGAAGTGATATCAAAATATGTCCATGTTTCTGTAAATAAATAAATTTGTATCTACATTTTTTGGGTTTCTCCAAACCAAACGAATAAATTTTTATGCTTAAGTAAAGCTTAATTTGATCTGATAAAGTCTCTCACATATTTGCCACTTAATATTTCTCTCAGTGCATAAAAACGTTGTATGTGTGCACTGGTGAATGAATATCCATTTACAATATGTACGTCAGATAAAGGTTTGTTGCCAAAGTGCAAACAGGATTTCCCCAATACATAAATTTAAGTGCACACGGTTTTTTTTTTGCTTTTGCCTTTGTTGCCTTTAAGTTGCAACACTTCGTTTGAAATAAATTTAAAGGAGTCAAAATCTCGGTAAAATTATTGATTGGTTTTAATGCACATCGTTTAGTTCAACAAATGCACTATCGTAAAGGTTGAGGGAAGGCACGGTAACAAATGATATTCTTCATACACTTACTGACAAATTGTTCAACTTCATAAATGAGTCAAAAAGGCGGCATGAAAAAAGGTCCAACTAATGTTGATCCAGATTTGCGACTGCTATCAGGATAACAAGTCAGTCTTCTCTTAAATACTCGTATGTGCCTTGTGTTTGTGCGGACCAAAATAGGAACGCGTCGTTCACAGCTAAAAGCGTAATAATATACATAAATAAACGTTTTTACTTTGAAGGGGTTAGTGGGTATGTGAATATTTACGTGGGAGGTGGAGAATGAAATGGATGAATGCGTTTTTCTCCTTGACCGATTTCCAAACCTTTTATTTTGCAATCCTTTGTCGATTGTTCCCAATTTTTTTTATCCTTTGGTCCTTACGTTTGTTTTCCTTTTTAAGCTTACGTTTTTATTTAGCGCCAACACACACATGTTCTGCTTTTGCTGATGAAATTTTTTCCTTTATGAAATATTTTTTGTTTAGCTGTTACTCCAAAAAATATTTAGTTTGGTGTTTATCCAATTTGTTTTCTTCTCGTTTCTTCGTTATAAGGTTTTTATTCTCAGTATCTGCTCTGGCTAACGAGTGCGAAATGTTTTATAAAAACACCGATACTTGCTCAGAGTTTAGTTAAACTCCTCTGAAGTAAAAATGCTGTATCCTTCAGCCATTTTGAGCTTTTTGTTGCCAGCGTGAACTGCATTTTCTCTTGTCTGTGTGAAAAGCTGTCATCTTAACAATATTAGTTGTATATGTATATACTCTGTTTCAAAAGGATTTAGACATACGGACCCGAGAAGGGGCCCCCACCGCTGAAAGCAGTGGATATGCAAACGCATTCATGCCAACAAACACACATCCATGTAGAAAGTAGACGTGAGTGTGTAGAAATATTATAAATTTCACAGTTTGTTTCGTTTTTATCCACCCAAGTTTTTCATGTCTTGGCAACAATTTGACGTTGTAGCTGAAATAGAATTTCGAAACACATCACCAACTCTCCCTACACACGTTTAGCGGCAGAGGAAACTAATGCGATGGGTTTTATGTTGATGTTAACATTTTTGGTGCATTATCCTTACGAATGATGGATTACGAGGTAAATGTCTGGGAAATTGTTGTATTGAAAACTTTCAGCAACTTTTCGCAAACCTTGAATGTACTTAGTATTATGATGAATATTCCAAACGACGCGAAATGAATTTCATCCAGCGGGAGTTTTAAAAGTAATTAAGTTTAAGCAGCTCTAACGATACCTCATTCATTGTTATTGATGGACTGCACTGCGCTTTTAATATTCAATGAATAAAAAATCAATTCGCATATTGTGTTGGATGAAGTCCATTTCAGATATTGACTTATTCCAATTGTGTATGTGCATAAATTTGCAACTTAAATCACAATGGAATTTTCAAGAGGATATTTGTTTCCAAGGGCGAAATTAAACTTAAACAAAATAAACGTGAAATAAATCATTGAAGGGTTATCTCGGCAATAATGAAAAGTGTCTGATGGAAGCGCCAAGGTATATCACCCTCTTCCGTAAAATATGTTTTCAATATTTTCAAATAAGCACAGAATTTAGATTAAAAAGCGCTCTCGAAATCAATGACATTTCTTTTGCCAATGTTTTTAAAGTCATCGGGAAAGTCAATCGGGCATTCAACATCGAATCAGCATTAAATGCTGATGACGATTATATTCAGAGAGTAAATGTCAAAGTGAATGAAATGAGCGAAGCTGTACAGAATTGTATGACATTTTCTACATATGCATATGAATATATGTACGAATACTTTATATTGACAAATATAGCATAGAACTATACCAGTTTAATAAACTACCGAGAATTGTGGATTCATGCTTGTGTAATAATTGTGTAATCCTACTCAATGGCAGATTAAGATGGAAAAATATCATCAGATACCTTTAAGTTTTCCTTTGGCTTTCTCTGATTAATTATCCAGCTGACTAAATGGCTTTGGAAACAGTAGTGGATATTACTATTGTTATTGTACTAGTATATAAAACAATAGTACATGTTAATGACATACAGAGGTCACTCATATTCAAATTATATAAATACGTTGCGCTCACATTGGCCGACGTTTCGTATTTGATACTCATTTATATATAAAAATATTAAGCTGTTGAAATTTTCGATCGAAAATAATAACCGGAACCGATGGCTATTATTTCGCAATTTTTATAACGCTCGGAGGCTGGTAATGGCCCTTGAATTGAATGAGGCTTTCAAATTTAAGTTTCTCTAAAATATTCCTAGCCTGATTTCTTACCTTAGTTCTGCGAATGTATATGGAACTTATTAGCATGCCGCTTGGTGTACACACAACAAATTTAGCAAAAATCAGTAGTGCGTAGTAGTAGTAGTTTCGACGACTAGTTCAAGTGTTTCTCAATCACCGTAGCGCTAAAACGGAAGTATGGGAGAGTCATATGTCCCAAGCGGCCTGTTTGGTGATGCTTCTCCGGATTGTTGTTACAAGCCAGTATAAGTTCAGTATACAATTAAGTTTTTAAGCAATCTATAGCGTATTTTTATAATTCCAATCTTCAGCCGATGTATGTTTTCTTCTTCAGGGGTGTAGAATAAGTTAAAATTGCATTAATTTTAAACATTTATTTCTTTTATTTTGTTTTGAAGTCTTCACAAAGTACAATGAAAACGTAGCACTCGATGTAAAGAAATGATAACTAATTAAATAATCAAATTTACGAACGCATTTATAGACTTAATATCATGATGGCTTAGTTTATTGTTGCTCTATAACTAGCGTTGTGTTTCAACATACACAATGAAAAATCGCGAAAACTATATCTGATTCAGCATTGAATTCATATGTGTATGTGATGTAAAGATAAGTACAGGGTTATACATTTAGTGGTTTTAAAACCGCCGGTCATTTGAAGCGTTATTTATTTAGCGAAATGTTCACCATTTCCGAATATGAATCGTTTAACAACCGAAGAACGCGTACAAATAGTTAAATTTTACTACAAAAGTAACAACAACCAAACAACCAAAGGTTACTAAGATAATCCAAATCCTATGGCTCACCTAAGACCTATACGGCACACACAAATTAATTTTGTCATGGGTTTGATGGTACATTATAGTGGTGGTTGTACTAAAAACAAACCCTCCTAAGTCTAAGTGTTATGCGACCAGTGCTCGCGCCTTTCAGGTTTGCAGTCAGGGTTTACCGACAGTTATGGCGAAGGAATTTGCCTTCGCAGTCTTGTGTGAATCGTTGTTTTTAACAGGTCAAATAAAACTAGCAGCTTTAATTCAACTCAATTTTTATTCCTAAGATATTAACAATTCATTTGGCAAAGGTTATAATTATAGTTAAGGTTATAATTACAATTTTGTATCCACACAGGACAACTTCAACCTGCTCGCTCAGTGATTAATGGGAAAAGAAATTAACAAACAAAATTGGTGACTGATTTTAGTACGTTAAATACATTTGTCTCCTTTTGACATTATAATTTTAGTACAAGCAAAGGCTTGAAAGAAAGGCTTAAAGAAGAAGAAGAGCCTTGCTACTACCTGGACGACTCAGTATAGCACAATAGTTCTTATGGCATTAATATGGCTATGACGTGAAGGATCTACTTACCCCTACACTCACGGGACCAAACATGTGACAAAAACAAAAAATAAACACAAATCAAAACAAACACAAAAACCTACACAAATAGGTACACAGACGATGCAGAAAACAATACGGACACGAAGACTAACAATAGCAAGGCTGGACCTGTTGACGGTCCAGTGATCCGACTTCTTCCAAGGCTGGTAATTCGCCTGAGGTCTCGGCCTGGGAAGGCAAAAACACAAGACCTTCAAAGAAAAGGTACAACGATTGGCGACTAGTTCTCAGAATTCTTAAGAGATTTGGCAAGGTCGATCCGAGTTTACTGACCGAAACATTTGTCAGTAGGGGAACACCCCAAGGTTTTGTTCTATCCCCCCTACTACGGAGCCTCGCTCTAAACAGTATTCTGTTTTCTTTAGAGGAGGTTGGCGTCAAGGTTGTCGCATACGCCTGTCAAGTAGCGATAACAGTTAGGGGGAAGTTTTTGGGAACACTCAGAGACATGCTTCAAAGAGCTCTTCTCACTGTAACGAAGTAGGCGGAGAAAAGCGGTCTCGGAGTAAATCCAAATAAGACCGAAGTGGTTCTATTCACCAGGCGGTACAAGATTCCAGGATCCACAGGCAGGTATTTAAATTTCTTTAGCTGACTGCGCAAAATACCTGCGTATAATATTGGACAAGAAGCTGAACTTCAAACTCAACATTCTGGACTGGGCGAAAAGGGCCGCAGTGGCGCTATATGTGTCCAAGAAGACAATAGGGAAACAGTGAGGGTTAAAGCCTCGCATTGCTCACTGGTTGTATACTGCAGTAGTAAAACCAATAATGTTGTATGGAGTTATAGTCTGGTGGAAGCCCCATGACGAGTCAATATATTGTAGGATACTGGACATGATCCAAAGGATGGCCAATCTGTGCATTACTGGTGCGCTCTGCACCACCCCTTCCAATGCACCTAACATAATTTTGCATTTACTACCCCTAGACATAATAAGTATGCAGACTGCCGCAGCTGCTAAGACTAAGAAAGCTGCCTCAGTGGTCAAGTAGTGGTTATGGTCACAGTGTGATCCTTAACATGGTGCCTGATATAATAGGCACTATAGACTATACTCTGGCTGAACCACTGTCCTTATACCAGATAGAGATACGTGGAAAAGTAGAACTCCTGGTACAAGACTGCATGACGGCGTCTACACTAATGGCTTAGAATTAAATAATCAGGTGGGTTTCCGGGTCTACTCCAAAGACTTAGGGCTAAGTACATCAAGAAGACTACCTGATCTCTGTATTGTTTATTAGGCCGACATTGTTGGCCATTAAGGAAGTGCCGGTATGGCAGAGATAATACGTCCTCACCACGGATTAACATACTCTCCGACAGTAAAGCTGGCATTAAATCCCTGGATTCTCTTCCTGAACTCAACATCAGCCCTGAGATGCCGCAGATCTCTTAACGAGATGTCTCAGCATTTCAACATTCAACTCATGTGGGTAGCGGGTCTAGGGACTTTACAGATGACAGTCGAGTTGGACTCAGTGGGCATGCCCCTAACCACTTGCAAGCTTCTACTGCGAGATAGGGCATATTTAGCAGCAAATGGTAGGTGAGCGTCTGTCCAAAACTGTAATCAATTCAGACAGATGTGGCCTTGCCTAGATCTGAAGCGTTCACACACAGTGCTGTCGCTATCAAGACCTGTTGCCTCATTACTTGTATCCGTCGTAGTGGAGTCCATAGAACAACTTCTCTGCAATTTCCTCTCTCTGACGAACAGTCCGGAATCAACACTGGACTATTATTTCTTTAGGGACCTAGAAGATCTGGATGATATAGATATTGTCCGACTTAAGAGCTTTTTGAGGCGCACAGAATGGTTGAATTGGGGAAATTAGGGGCGTCTATATTTCTAGTTTTCGTGGTATCACAATAGACTATAAGTCTAAGTGAATCTGTTTATTCAGGCTGCGCACTGACCTAACCTAATCCAACCTACTACAAAAGTGGTAATTCAAACAATGGCTTGCAATCAAATACAATCTTCTTCAGCAAGGAAGCTCATTTCTCACTCGGTGGTTACGTCAACAAGATAAATTGTCTCATATGGGGCTCGGAGAACCAAAAAGTGAGTGTGGAAAAACCATTTCTTCCGGAAAAGTGACTTTTTGGTGCGCATTATGGTCTAGAGGTGTCATTGAGCCGTTTTGTTTTCTTTTGAACACTACCTTAAAATGATAGACTACTGCAACCAATCCAGAGGCGGTCATTATAATGAACTAAAAGTTTCGTCCAAATCGTAGCGCTATGTGTGTTTTATTCAACTTCACTTGTGAAACCAAAAGATGGATAACCCTGTACAATATCCTTTCATTTCTTTATACAGGGTGGGCCATAAGGGTGTTGGCGGATTAAATATTCAATTAAAAAAAACTACGAAACATAAAAAAAATATATTTGTATTTTTAAAAAGTAGAAGCATGGGAATTTTTAAGACTTAAAAATAATGTTGTCCAAATGGCTTCCCTCGGCTGCTTGACACTCTTGGAACCGAAGTCGCAAATTTTGGAAAACTCGTTGAAAAGTTGTTCTCTGTATTTTGTTACTTTCCTGAATAATGTTCCTCTTAAACTGCTCTAAATTGGTCGGATTATTCTCGTAGGCTACCGATTTGAGGTAGCACCATAGAAAATAATTGCATGGAGAGAGATCGGGGCTACGTGGGGGCCATTCAATATCCAACCTTTTCGAAATGAGTTTTCCAGGAAAAGCATTTTTCAGCAGCTCTATGGATACCCTAGCCGTATGACATGTGGCCCCATCCTGTTGAAACCACATCCTCGAGGTATTGCCTTGAAGTTCTTGCAAAGCTGGCACCAAAAAGTCTGCTAGCATGTTGCAATAATTGTTACGTGTTGACTGTTGCGGATTTCGCTGAACTGAAACACGAACACGCTCCACAACGTCGGCTGATCTTGCAAAAACTGGGCGACCACGAATCGTAATTGGTACTGTTGAGCCGATTGTTTTGAACATTCTGATCCATTTTTGTATCACATTGGCGCTTGGAACTTCACTTAAATCGTTTAAACCGTGTTCATGCCGATACAAACGTCGTGCAGTAATCACTGATTTATTGTTTTCGTAATACGCTCGGACACAAAATGCACGCTGCACTCCCGTGTACGGCTCCATGGCGACTAAATTTCCAGGAAGCGGTGCAGCGAACAACATATCAAAACGAAATTCCGTTTCAGTATCGCGAGTTATATAAGTATGTATATATACAAACTTATTCACACACAACGCGCAGCTACACGCATACATGGACAATCCCATACAAACATTTTAATTATATAAACGGACAGACCATTTAGGTTTCGCAAGAAGTCTGGTTTACAATTAAGAACCAATATTCAATTGAATTCTTCAATATTTCCAAGAATCTTTGCTAAAATAAAGAACATTGTTAAACTTGAGTATACCTAATCCTCTTTCGTAACCATTTAAGTAAGCACACTTATTAAGCTATTGTTGAACAAAACAAAATTGTTAACCAGTATTAATTGATAACCAATGTAATTGCAATTATCTTAATTATCTTATATTAAGATTATGTTGTGAAGTAACTTGCAGTCAACAGTCAACAACGTCTAAGTAATACCTAACTCGCACCACGCTTAACTTTGTTCCATAGAAAAATCAAAATCAAATAACCGTAAGCCGAATTTTCGGAAAAGTTTATATAAATTCAATACAATTTTGGATTTGGGGATCGTTTATACTTGGCTTGGACGACCTATTTGTATTTTGGTATATCAAAACTGGTCATACTAAATCATACGCAATACGAATAATCGAATTTCACCAAAAGTTGAGACAATTAAATAATTGGGGTCTATATCAGAATATGATTCGAAATTCTCCATCATCCTTGGGATAACCAAAATGTACACCAACTTTGTTTTTTTTATTGGTTTAAACTGACTGTAATTTTTTCTTGTTGTTTCCAAAAATATAACCTGAGTACAAAAATTAGTCAGGTTCAACGTAAGTTTCCTATAAGGTATATCTGAATAAGCTACTTTAATGGTTTCAGGGTGAAATTGTGGGTAAAATTTAACTAACGCCGTAAAAAAAATTTGAGACCGGAAATTCGATGTTGCGAATCTTTGAAAACCGTTTTAAAACCCAGTTGTTGAAGTTTAACATTCTTTGCAGTATATACGAGAAATATAAATGAGTAAAACACTTGTCTTATTGCTATATGGATAAAACCGTCAATATAACTTTGAGAAGAGTGTACCAACATAAATAAAATAACAATCGAAAGTCGAAAATTCAACTTCTTTCTTGAACGTGTTTTTGGAATTGACCGTATTTTTGGACTCAAGCATCTTATGTTAATTTAGCACCATTTTTCGATAACGTTGCATCATTTTATTGGTATGGCAACGCAGAACAGAACTAAATACGAGTATACCTATATAGTATTTATTAAAATTTTATAATTTAATAACAAAAATACCAAAAGTTTGCCCTTAAACATTTAGTTTTATCGAATTAACTGAACAATGGTATCAGTTTTTCCAAACAATTTATTTATTGGATTTAATCGCTTAGAAAACAATAACCTTTAACTCGCAAAAATATCCTTTTACAATGACCGTTCTTTGAATTTTATTTAAATGAATCTGTTGGGCCATGAAATGTCCTAATGTCTAAAATGCACAGACGTTCAATATTTGTCCATATTCATACATATGTTTTGCAAAATCGAGAAGTATAAACAAATAATTGAAGGTTTCAATCATATAAAGAAATAATTAAGCTATGGGGATCTGAGTAAAACAACGCACCGAGTGGAAGGCAAAACAACAAATTCCCTTGCATCTCATCAATGAGATATGAGAGAGTTTCCCACATTCAGTGAACTTACACGTATTATTATTTTTAGGCTATCTGAGCGGGACCTACAGTTTAGGAATTTTGATCGGCACAGTTTAAGAAGCATTTAAGTCAGACGCATCGAGGTGACCGCCGCTCAAATATTTGTAGATGGCTATATGCGGGATTGAATCTGCGATCATGCGAACTATAGCGCGCGCAGTAACCATCGCGCCACGGTCGACCACTACAACGTGGAAATAGCTATGATTGATGCAATTTTCATTTTATTTCAAAATGTAATACTGATTTAAATTTTAATATAAGATAGAAAAATTTAGCGTAATTAGCCAAAAAACGAGTTAAAACATTTCGATCAGATAAATTTTCTTATAAACACCAGCACGCATTGCCTGTTTATTAAAATTTAATATGTATGTTTTGCAATTTGTACACAAACTAAAGCAGCGATCAGAAATATTTCAATTTTAATTTCCACTTAGCTTCAGTTACGGTAAAAGAGTTTACAATGACATCAATTGATTCAAAGCTTCAGCGGGTTTAATTTTTTCATATCTAATATATAAGAGATAGAAAAAATTTAACTCATTACACTAGGATTCATAAAATATTAAGTCTAATCTAATTTGGCCTAACGGAAACAATAAATCCTTAATTATAAAAAAGTTGTAAGTCGTACTTCTTAGTTATTGGGAAGACAAAGATTACAGTGCACAAAATTTAAGCGGATTACTCAAGATGTATCAAAGTAACGCATAAGGTTTAAATTCATTTGGTCATTTAAAGTCATCTGCTGGGGGCACCAGGAGTGCATTACACTGGCACAATATCACAAGTTCCAATAAGCGGAGCTAATGAAAATAAAGGATAGCTAATGAATGTTACTTTCAAGATACGGGTATTAGTTAAAGATGTGAATAGAATATTTCCTCCAAGAACTTCGCTGAAATATAATTCTTTTTAAATTATTCTTTTTCAGCCAGCTGGCGGATAGTCTCAGGAAACTCTACACCCCGTCACTTAGCCCCAAGTCATCTTAGCTTAGCGGACCTGTTTCTCGTGGGGTTATTGCAAATAAAATGGTTACAAAACAAATTTGAATAGTTTAAAAAATGCATTCAAGTAGTAATTGGAGCGACGCGTCACAATGCGTGAAAGCAATTTAATTAAAGCTTAGTAAATCTGTATTATTTTCAGATGAATTAAAAAACCACATGAATTCATAAAAAGTTATTTGAGCCCCTTGACGTAGAAACATACAACAGTATGTCAAATCTGTCATTTTGTGTTGGAGGTATTGAACCCTTGTGGTTGAGAGTATAGAAATATTTTTTGTCATTATGGCTCAGTTGACAATTGGACGAAATCGTAAAACAGAAAATTTAACGTTGATTCTCAGCTAGGCGAAAAATCGTTTAATTTCACAAACAAAATAAGCAACCAGAACCGAATGAAACACCACTTATATCGAGTTTCCAGTGCAAAATAAATGTAAATTATTTCGAGTAGTATATGATATCGAAAAACTTATCGTTAGTGGTGTAATAAAGCGGTATTGCAGCTGCAATTCTGCAAATAGAAAATTTAGGTTTATTTGTTTGCTTACGGCAAATGTAAAATAACAGTAATTTTAAAGGAAATTGTGAATAGAAACTGCCTATAAGGAAAGTAGTAATATTTAATCTGAAGAATTATGTATTTGTGACCAAAATGTATCGAAAGTTTTTAATTGATAAATCTTACAGCAGAACTATTTTTCAAGCAATTCAAATGAAATTACATTTTTTAAAACTGAGTACAGTTTAATATTTTGACTGACCGTAGCTGGCGACTAATTGTGAAATTTGTTTAACACACTTTGAGCATTCGCCGTAGTAGAGTATCAAAATAAAAACGGAACGGTACTCACCACAAGAGTTGGGCAATTTTCCGAAATTCAACATAGCGTCTATAATTTATAATTCTATGTCAAACTTGAGAAAAATCGACCAAATAACCATGTTACATGACACACATCATGCAATTGATAAACCGAGTTCAGATATTCAAAAAGTAATGCATATTCACATTCATTCTTGTACTTCCAATACAAAAATAGCCGTTTTGTTCAAATTGTATTTTTTTGTAGTCCCTAATTCGTAGAGTGGATTTGCTTAATTTTTTGCCAATTGTAATGCGTTGTAACGGTTGGTATAATTTGAACAAATTGATCGCGTAATTACGCCTATTCTGGCAACTTCCATACAAATTGCCTTATTTAACAAATATATTCCTATTCCTATATTTATTTAATTACACAAAGTAAGCATCAGTCGTTTAGTAAACTTAATTCTTTGAGGAAAAACGAACAAAATACAAATTAGGCGATTTAGCAAAATTCAGGTGTCTCCTATCATTTTTAAGTGGAATGTTAGTCAGTTCACATGACTGAAGTTTTTGCACTGGTTTCGCACCGAAAAGGTCACAATTATAGACGACATTCAACGAAAAACTACTCATATATGTATTGATGGTTCAAGGATGGACCGTATGAAAATTAGTAATATTAGTCTATGTTTTAATAACATATAATGTGTATACGCTTTGTTTTAATTGCGTACTAGACTTACTGAAAGTGGGCCATGTCAATCTGTTTTTAAAACCCTGAACACAAACGGGTTTCGTAATTGGCAAAATTCCTGGGTTTTATTATATAATATTAGTTAGTTAATATAATTTAATTGAAATAGCAACAAATGTTTGCCAATCTTGGCGGACTGCATTATGACGAGTGCCAAACTGTCTAATTGATTAACTTTGCGTCTATGGAAATTGGACAAAAAGACAATTTTCCACAAATAAAACCGTAAACATTGGATAATACATGTTTAACCTTTTTTCAACTCATGCGAAAACTATTCTTTGGAGATATTTTCTTGGAACAGATCATATTGAATCACAAACAATTCTACATTTACGGAGCATGTGTTGTAATAGAGACTGAGTATCCTCTTTAAATTGATATTCATACTTGATATGAATAAATATTGTTGTTAAATGAGCAGATTTCCATATGCCCATGTGGTTTCATTGAACTTAATAGTACAAATTTCAAACTCCATAACAAAGCAAATCTTTCTTATATGACACAGGGACATTCACTTAAATTTGTAAGCAAATTACGATCTGCTAAATGAAGTCGCAGTATAAGAAAGCCACACAAGTGCACCGTTAAGCCAAGCAATTGGCCTAATGTCAAAAAGATGTGTCATCCTCAAAGTCTACTGGATAAGATGGATCCCATCTTTCCCATGAAGGGGAAAGTGAAACAACGTATTTATAATAAACTTCTTAAGCGAATTTGTCATCCTGGAAGGCAACTACTTTAAACAAAAAAATAAGTTTATATAAACGTAGTACTCAAGTGAACAGTTCTATGTCCATCACAACGACCTACACTATTACAGATGCATACAAAGCTTTTGCAAGAATATTAAACAAAGCTCGAGAATAAAGTACCGTTTCTGCACAGGTTGGTCGTTCTTACAGTTACTCAAGGGAAATCTGCTACCAGCGTTTGGTTATCCGTAAACAAATAGAGAATGAAAAGGTACCAAAAAGAAAATATTTGACATAATCTTAGCTGAAAAACAGTTAAAGAGCGACAGAAGAGAGTCTAACTAAAACCGCATAATTATGGAGTATAAAAAATATATTTTGTACAAAATAAAATAAATATTTTTAAAATACACAAATTATTTTTGCACCAAATGTTGCATATAGCAGAAGAATACCAATTAATGTTGAATATTTTAGCAGTTGCTCGACTCACGTTTTCTGGATATAAATTTGATATAAACAAATTCCCTTGCACCCTATGAATGAGATATGGGAGAATTTCTTGCATTAAATAATCTTATACGCATTCTATTTTTAGAGTTGCCCTACGAAACCAACCCTTTGACGTCGGTTGCGAATGTCACAGTTTGAGAAGCATTTACTGGAGTTGTCGATTACTCGACTACTCAAAGTGTTCGTCAGACACATCGGGGTGGCTGCCACTCAAATAATGATAGGTGGCCCTATGTGGGATTCAACCTATGGTCATACCGACGATAAACGCGTGTACTAACCGTCACGTTCAGTCAATTCGTTAATTGGTCCATTAGTTAATAACCTTGAAGGTCATTAGATACATATCCGACATTTGGAAAACTTGATCTCGAGATGTTCGAAAAAGTTAATTATTTTCCCAATTTGATTATTCAACGGAAAAATTGTTTTTAGTTAGGATCTTTGACCGACAAGATCATAATTAATCTGATTTTATTCTTGATTTATGGATCAAAGTCGGAGGGAAAATACAAGAATGCATTGAAACAACGCCTACTATCATTATGTAAAAGACATTAGTACCACGCACTAAACGTATCGTCAGTATTTATAAGCAAAATTTTGCGTTTAGTATAGAAATGAGATAAACTGAAATAAGTGTGTCGAAATAGCTGTCGCTGCGTAGAAGGTGGACACTGCGAGTTCCTTTGGGGTTAATGAATAATGAATTAAAAGATTTGACATATAAAAACTGTCTCGTTTACTTGAACTATATTATAATACTATATCATAGTATATAGTGTTATCATAATATTCTTAAATTAAAGTGTTAATCTTAATCCGGATAATAGATCACGTACAGAAATTCCCTTTGCAAAAAAAAAAAAAAAAAAAAAAAACACTTCATTGGATGCGTTGAATATTGCCGCCAATGTAAAACAGATTATTCAAAAATTTCTAGACCAATGACAAAATACCTTAAAGAGAGGCAAATGTCGAAGTTATTAATTCAGAATACATTAAACGTTTTTAGTAACTCAAAAGTCGATCATTAATAGGTGGTCAACAAATCTATGCTACCATAGAAAAATAATTATTCACAATCATTTGGGCAACAAAATGCTACAGAACGATCTAATAAAATTGAAAAAGAGCATAAAAGAAATAATCATAGAGGGATAAAATTTTTTGCAGAACTGAAAAGATTTTAAATCCAAAATTGAAACTGAGGACTACCAATATATACATAAATAATTGAAACACACGCAACAAAAAAAAAAAAAAAAAAAAAAAAAAAAATATGAAAAAACACAGTTAAAGAAAAAAAATATACATATAAAATACATTTTAAAATATAACTGAAAAGAAAAACAATCTTTCTAAAATGCCCTCAAGCCACTAAAACAACAACAACTGTTGGAAATATTAAGAAATTAATAACCGATAATGAGCTCGGATTTAAGACTATAACCCTTAGAAAATTTATAAGGACTAAGAAATCGGACATTGCAGGACTACATGACATAATAAATGAAAACATCCGAATTTTGAAACATGATCCCCATAAGGATACTGAAATCCTAGAAGAAATAACATATAATAGCATAGCAATTCAATTCACTCCACTACTGAAAGAAAGGAAGGAGAGAAACATCAATAAATTAAATAAGACTTGTTAAGTTAAAGGTATACAAACCAGGCCAATTTATAATACGTGAAATGTAACTGCATCTGATCTGGATAACGTTCACGTAATAACAAATATTATAAATTCTTATACACAATATCACTTTTGATTGTTTCATCTTACTGGATAACCTTATAAAAGCATTTCAGAATCAAACGAGAACTTGTCATTTGCAAGGTCAAGGTAAAGGACATGAAAATGAAATCAGGAATGATCTAACAAATCTTACAGCAGGCGTTCATTTAAGCATCACAACAGCAGAATATTGCTGGAAATCATATAAACAAATTTTGGAATAAATCCAGAATAAAATATCAACAATAGAAGACGATATACTGTTCCTCGAACATATTTTGTAAGATCGAGAATGATATAAACTAACTTCGAAATCGTATAAATTATATTATATATATTATATTATTGGACGAAAAGGAAATATTCATTGTAAATGACTTTCTGAGTTACACAAAAACTAAAGTTGCCGTTTCATTTGGTGAAGATAGCTGCACAATCGTTATTATTATTTCCATTCCAACCCTTTGTACTTGAAAGAAAATAGGGTGCTTGAGGATGAAAATAAATACGTGCATCATTTAAATACGTCCAATACTGTAAGCGATTTTAAGAAAATAGAGCATTCTTGGATAAATAATGTTATGAGAAAAGAAATTTCTAGTTGGACTTGAAAAAAATTTCAATACTCTGAAATCAAAGAAATAAAACCGGGGTTTGTACCTTTTAAAATATTTTTTTGAAATTTCAACAACAACATTGTTACATAAGGTACACTTGTAATTTCACTTATCGTCTTTAAAAATTGTAAAATTAATGTGGATAACATCATTTTATAACGAAAAATTTATTTATTATATATTTATTTACAGAATAATGTAATTAAGAAAATAAAGCTCTTAAGGATGTCAAATTTGGAAGATTTATAAAATTAAATAAATTCAATGTGAAGAACTCCAATTGTAGAGTATTGACAGCAACTATGGTTGTTGATGTTTGCTGAATATTGCTAAAGATTTTTTTTTCTTTAGTAAGCATTGTAGCGTTATAAATACATGATATTGGATATAAATTAAATCAATTATAAATCTCACAAAATGGAACAAACAATAATAAAAATAAATAAAACTAAATAAAAAAGAATTAAATATTTTGTTTGATCAATTGATATATATGATGGTATCAATGATAGTTTCATCAAGTTAGATTCACACTAAAAAGGTAATTTGCAAGATTATCCCGTACCTTGGAATGATTTCTAACATGACCTGATTCCAGCAGACTTTTTACATCATCGGCATAATGAGAACATCAGAGCTTGCTAAGTCCGTGACGAATTTCGAAAATAATATAGGACTGCGATAGATGCCCTGAAAATCTTTACAAGTCACTTTGATATGTTTGAAATAAGAATTTTCAAAAGTGGGAGCTTGCTCACGGTGCTTTAAATCTCGCACTATCCAACTTAACAAGATAACCCTAAATCGTGTTGCGCTCAGCTTGAGTAAAATACTACTAATTTGGACATTCAGAAGTTATAGCTCAGACTGCTGATAATTTAGCTGCGTGCACAATGGCAGCAACTTCTTCAGCAGGCGTTCGCAATGCAAACGATAAATTTATTCAAAAACATTCGAACAGAAGCATTGCTTCCCAATTCAAACCCAAACGACATAGCAAACTTAGCTTTATGATCTCTTTGCTGGCATGAGAACTTATGTTTCACAAAACATCGAACCAAAAAATGAAGAAGCGTTTAAAGCACCAAGTATCTTTTAACTTAATGTGCCTTTTAATAACTTTTTAAGTTGATTGAGCGATGCTCGAATTAGGGGATTGTAAATGGGCTTTGTCGGTCCACCCCTAGTATTTTCCATGCAATTTGCCGATTTTTCTTTGGAGGTGCCTTTACCGTGCAACTCCAAACAAATTCGTAGACTGTAGTAATTGACATTGTTGTCCATCGTATTGGTTTACAATACTTAGCATATTAACCACACCTATTCCGGTTCCGCCCATACAAACGATTCTTTAGTTTAATTGCACTAAATCCAGTCAAACTTGGTGCACGTTAATCGTACGTAAAATTAAAGTTTTGGAATAAAAATGATCGATCTTTAGTTTCTTATCCGTAGAATACTATAGCCTCCTTACTCCGTCTCTATGGTAACTACAATACAAATTACCTATTTTAATGCATATTGTCCTAAATTATTCCATCATTCAATTAAATTCAGTAAAAGTATTCAAGAAACTTAGTTACACCCATTATGATACCATGCATATAAAAAAAATAAATTTCTGAAACTTATTATTTAGCTTCTTTTATTATGCGAGTATCCCGAGTAATGTTTGATAAGAGCCGAGCAATTCACTACATCTTTCGTGCACCCAGCTCACTCTTGCATCAACGCAAAAGGTCTTTGGATTTTGATTTGCATCTGACTGAAATTTATTCTTTTTTTTTTTGCATTTTCACAACCTGATTAACAAAAGACGCCTTGTATTCGAGTGTTAACAAATTATTTAAACACATGCAGTAATATTTTGTGGAAATGGGATAGACGGAAAACGAAATATCATTACATGGAATGCCTTGACTGGAAGAGAGTCGTTTAGTTTAGTCAGTTTAGTCAGTTTAGATATCTACATATTACACCTCTAGTGGCCATTTTTGTCAAAAACAGTGATGAGTCTACTATTTTCGGTCTTCTTGCGACAAGATTGTATCAATTTAATCGGTTTCGCAAACGTTAAAATATTTTTTTGGGAAATACTTGCTTTCATGTCAATTTTGAACAAAACCACGAAATAGCATAATTTTGGTTGGTCTGAAAGAGCTATTTCAAGGCTTGATATTTTGATCTATTACAAAATAAAAAAAATAATATTTATGTTTACTTTGAATAGGAATTTTTGAATATGCAATCAGACTTTTGATTAGTCAACGTTTTCGAAATGCCATGTAAAAAAAATATTTTAAATGTTGTGTGTTGATGATCAAATAGATATTGGAATAATTTGCACGAAAGCCTTCCATTTTGTTTTGCATTACTGAATTTTGCACAACTTGAAACTGTACCACAAGGATTGCAAATTTGTAGCAAATTGTTATAATAACCAAAACATTGTAGCACTGTTTTGTGTTGAGATTCACATTTTTATTTGCCCACTTAGACTACCATGAGATATACTTTTTTCATATGGGCTGTTAGTTATAAGAAGTTACTGGCTGAACTACACAATCTATTTGTTTATCGCTAAATCGACCATTTTCCATGTTTATGAAAAGAAAAAGAAAAAGATTTATTGCATGAGTGTTAAAATCATTCTCTACAAATGCAATATATCATGAACCAAATTAATAATTTCTTTAAACTAAGAGCATCTGTCACCATCCATGCCCTTTTCTACCTTCCTTCTACTGTTATACCTTCTTTCTTATTCTTTCTATTTGTGGTCGCACAAATCTTCATGACTGTCTACACCCTGTTGGCAACATTGCCTGAGAGTGTTTATGTCGCACATACTTCCCAGAAGGTATTTGTCAACGACGAAAATGGCCCCATACCTTATCTAAACGAATACACTCACACAAATACGCTATCACCGTTACCCATGCACAAAGGATTCAGGGATGCCAACTTTACGCTTTTAACTCCAGTCCTAGGCTTATCTCCACTAAAAAAAAACGAAAACAACTGATTCCTACATCCAAACAGAAAAACTAACAAGTGAACCAAATCTCGGTTTTCAAAATCAAGTTAAATCATTTATAGTGGAACAAACGCCAGAATTTCGTTATACTCAACATTTTCTAAAAAAAAGGACTATACTCCATATAGAAAAAATAATATATCGTATTATATGAGAGGTAGCCAATTTTTGCATTAATGCGTCGGTAATGTTCCTTTAGAAACTAGTAGATAGCCCTTATCTTGGTTATACAAGGAATGTAAGTATTTTTTACATTTATTATAAAATAAATGATATATTTTTGTTACATTTAGAACTTAGAGAGTCCAATTTGTACAAAAATAATGGAGCTTTACGTTTTTCAATGTTTTCAAAGAAAATTTATTGCATTCGTGAAAAAATGTATACAATGCATATCTGGAAATATTTTTTTGCTCAGAAGTAATGCCATTTACAGCAGATATTGAATACTAGCTCTCTATTTAAAATATATCTATTTAAAATAAAATAATAGATTAAAGCAACAAATCACAAGAGTATTATTTATTCTCTACAATTGTAAATAAAAAGGTTTCAGTCATTAACAACACAAATTGTGGAACTTTTTCACTCAATACCCAAAAATACATGCGTTTAGGTATAAATTAACGGTTGAAAATGTTAGTGTCGCAGTTTTCACATTTTTAAATGTAGAGAATATTTCGCAGCAAACAAACCATTAATTTTATATTTAAAAAATATTTTTACAGCAAAACATATGGTATTGTTTAATGACGCAAGACATATGAAGTGCCTCAGGTGTTATAAAATCGTGTGTAATCTTAGCTTTCCAAAAATGCCTAAGAGAAAAAGGAATCATTTAGCAAATCATATGCCATAAACCAAAGTTATCAAATGAAAAATGTTATGCTGTAATATGATCAATGATGCAATATGATCTTTCATATTCTAGACTATAAAATAAACGTTATAAGATAGTGTGACTGACTTGGTTGGATTCAACTAAACTCAAATTTACGACGAAACCTTTTGAAACATCGATTAACAAATCCGCCGTACTAAACTAAGTTTCGAGATGTTATGAAAAATAACCTAAAACATAACATCAGTTTCATCGCAATGGATGTAACTAGTGGGCTGTTGAAATCCCATAATCAAAGCTGGGTTGAGACCCTAAATTTACCCCTGCAATATGTACAATTAATGAACTAATTTTGTATTGGTAGGATTATATGTATGTATTATACCCTATTTGCTATTAAGTATTGTATACTTGTTACTAATATTTGTTGTATGCCGTTTAGTCTGCAAAAGTTGGCAGTACTGAATTTAGTTTACAAAAACTGTAGCCTCTACTACCGTTTCATAGGTTCAGTGCAAGCACCGTGTCTTTAGGAGGTGCCGACATAAAACTTTACCACACAACTCTTACACCTGGTGCTGAAATAAAACTGCCTTACAACTCGTACCCACATGCATCCACATCAACTGTACGAAAACACCAACAATCGCACACAGAATTACACGGAGGGGACGCTAAGTAAACTTATTCAAAAGTATCCTGAGATTTGATATCAAAAGTAAATAAAAAATTGTGTGTTGGCTACAGCTCTGGCTTCGGACAGTTCGTTCCATGGATGTTCCCAAACACCACCTACTCCTACGATTTGTCTTGTTCGTTCTGTTTCGGAGCGCATGGTAAATGCAGTGTACCGTTAAGTGCGTATGTGTCTTCGCAAAAAATTTTGTTACACTTTTAGTGTGTGTGTGTGTGTGTGTGTGTGCGAAGGTGATACAAGTTATAAATGCTTCATAATCTTAAATGGAGTCCGTGCAATTGTACTCCGTTACGAAGGTTTAAATGTTCATATTCAAAATATGTGATTACACCCACACTAATAAATAAATTGTTCATGGGATAGTAAATCTGGCATTTACATCCAGATGAAATACAGTTCACGTCTTCACGAAGGCAAGTACTGTGCATTGTATATTTTCATTAGAGATAAGATAACTTTATCTCTAAACTACGAATTTTGTTAAGTTTATCTGAAATTGTTGAAAAATTAAAAAATTATTGAAATTAACCTCAATGCAATATCGTCCAAAAATTAAAAATTTTTGACCATTTAGTTGTAGCACATCGTGTTTTGAAATAACTTTCATATATTTTAGTTTTCGTAAGGTTTTGCAGATTTCGATGAAATCAGAAATTTCAGTCTATTGACCAGACTAATAGTCTCATCCCAAATTGTTCTAAATTTTAGCAGTTTTCAATAGTTTAATCATTTATTTTTGAAAGCTATATGTGGTAACGGTTAATAAACATTGAAAAGGGTAATCTCAGTACGAGGCTTTTTTAAGAGGCCAATCTATCTTTGGTCGTGATTGTGAAATAGGAAAATTATACGAATTCCTTATGGAAAACGATGAAAGAACGATACTATACTGCGTATGAAATTAGAGAGCATTTATCGCATCATGACGCTATGGTTCGCAAGAACAAAAGAGGGGTAAATTGAACCAGTAGGAAAACTATTGTTCAGATCTCGATTAAATTCCATTTCTAAAGAGTGATCGTTTTTCTGAAATTTTCTAAACTTTTTCGAATATATTTCTCATCTAAAAGCTACATATAGTGGCATATAAAAAATATCGGAATCGCGCTAACAGGGGCGTGGTTATTGAAAACTACTGAACAAAAAATTGAATTTTTAATTCAATTCAAAAACAGAGAGTGCATATGAATATGTGTGGATCGAATATGTATGGAAAACCCGGGTTTGACACGACCCCCTACATAGTGTCGAAGATGCGGTACATAATATACGACACTGTGGGCGACAATCCACAATAGTGGACTGATATGTGAACGAACTTACGACTTCTGTCCTACTGTGAGCCCACCCACTGGTTTTATTTCTATAACAATTTATTTCTTAGTGATTTGAATGTTATTTATGCTATTATATCTAGACGTAATCAGTTTGAGGGTATACGAAAAAAATTTAAATTTTTGTACACAACCATTTCTAACAATATCGTAGCTAGTTTATATATTTTCTGTTTAGCCTGTTGAGGACTTTCCACAGAAGTAAAAATCATACAAGTCAGTAATATCAGGCGAAAATTAGGTTGGTCTACCTGGAAGATCAACAATTGCGACCTATGTATATCACAATTTGGTATTTCACCACACATTTTTAAGAAGCCTATCATATACGCGACTACCTACACGCATAGTTCAGTTCATAGTTCTTGAGAGTTTATTTGACTTGACATAGGTCGCAATTGTTGATCTACCTGGAAGTTCAGTTCATAGTTCTTGAGGGTTTATTTGACTTCTTAAAAATAAGAATTCAGTTTTATAGTCATCGATTAGGTAATATAAAATGCAAAAAAAAAGTAATTCTACCTCATGTGAAGCTTCACGAATGATTTGGGATGAAATTCGAACAAAAATTATTATTTGTTTTGCCGCCATTTTGGTAAACATTAGTCTTAACAGCTCATATTTGGCAGTCGTGAAGTAGAGACGTTCCAAATTTATTATGGAAAAATATTCGGTAAACCAACGTGTTTTAATCGTTAAAACATTTTATCAAAATCAATCATCGATTACTGTGACGATGAGAAAGTTATATAAAATTTTTGGGAGAAACAACGTGCCAACAAGATGCACTATTTATCGTGCAGTGAATGATTTCACAGAAAGAGCATCTGCAGCGGATAGGGCCAAGCGTGGACCACAATGTACTGCAAGATCGGCTGAAAACATTATTGCTGCTCAAGATTGTGTTCAAAACAACCCATCAACATCAATTCGACGGCGTGCTCAGGAGCTTGGTCTTCAAAGAACAACTTTGGCCACAATTTTGCACATGGATTTGCATTTGTTTCCATTTAAGATTCAGTTGACACAAGAGCTTCTTTCACAAGACAATTTACGTCGCCGTACATCTGCGAATAGAACGTTACAGCTCGCCCATGGCAATCCCGATTTTCATGAAAAAATCATCATTTGAAATCGTCATATGCGAATAAAAATAATAGGTTATGGGCAATGGAAACCCCTCAAATTATTCATCAGTCATCTTTGCATCCATTAAAAGTGACAGTCTAGTATGCAATTTGGTCAGGAGGAATCATTGGACCTTACTTCTTTGAAACTAAAAACGGCGTAACGATAACTGTCAATGCGGAGCGATATGGTGATATGATTGAAAACTTTTTAATGCCACAACTGCATGCTTTGGGCTTGATTAACATGTGGTATCAACAAGACAGTGCCACATCGCAAGGATTACAATAGAATTACTGCGAGACCTCTTTCCACAGCAAGTTATTTCAAGAAATGGTGATGTTGATTGGCCTCCAACGTCGTCTGATTTGACTGCTCTGGACTTCATTTTGTGGGGATGTCTGAAAAGCAAGTTTTACACAAACAAACCAGAAACGCTTGAGCAACTCAAGCAAAATACTCCAGATGAAATTAATGAAATACTGCGAGAAATGTGTAAAAATGTAATGAAAAATGTGCTCAAATGGGCTCGCATTTGTGAGGCTAACAGAGGCGGACATTTATCTGATATTGTATTCCATACACGTTAAATAAAACATTTATCAATATAAGATCCATTCTCTTTCATTTAATCAAAAATTATAAACAAACGAAGTAGTGTACCTTCCCGACGGACACCCTGTATAAAATAATACGATTTTGCAGTTCAGCACTTTTGGATAGTATCTTTGACAATATAGCAAATTCAAAGTTGATAATGTATCAAACATCTGAATTTGAGCGCAATAATTGTGCGTTCATATACATATAAACACGGATTCGAACCACAACACAACTATCAAAGAGCATATCGCCACTTCTGTAGACTTCGACTTTTCGAAATTTTATTTTCATTACAGGACGTTTTATAAATATAAAGGTTTATTATATTTGGTAGCCACAGCATTTTTTTTTTAATTATTTCCAAAACATAAATCAAACACTTTTTGAAATATCGCTTAAGGAAATTATTATAATTTTTTTTTTTTTTTTTTTTGCACAAAACAGTATTATTAATGCTTAATGTATCTAAAGCTCCGGTAGGTTGACATAAGTTAGAATGTCTATGGTCCCTATAATAAAGGACTGGAAAACTATGCAAGACTTTTCAAAGCAGCTGTCACAAATATCTTCCTACCCCATACAGTCCATCCCATTGCATGAATGGAACAAAATGGAAGAGATTTAGAAATACAGTTAATCTGGACACGTTTCTTCTGTAAGGTTCATTGGACGTCGCCTAATGTTAAATGAGGAGGTTGGCAACTTTAATATCAGTCGTAAGACAATGTATGGTTTTCCCTTCCTATGGATCCACAGCCATTTCATTGTTGTCATAAACAAAGTTTTACGCAGTAACTTTGCATGTAATTAGCATGTAAAATGTCAGCTCATCCACGCCGGATTTTGATAAACTACGTAGACTCCATTACATAGACTCCAGAGATACACTCTTCGTACCACAATAAACAAACAGGCTCCTCTGTCGATTGGGTTTGTAAAAATCTACTCAGAGTCATATGAAACATGCCTCAATCATCGTAATCAATATCACTCAGCTGTCCTGTCTTCCAGCAGACACAATCCTTGCATCCATTGAAACATGGCATGTGAGAATGTTTGTATCAACTTAAATTTTTCCTTTAGAAAATCATATATTTGCTAGACTAACAACTCTATATATAAAAGCGTTCACAATAAATGGATATCACAATAAGAAGCGGTAGTAAACGGCCAAGGCTTATAAATTAGCCAATAATAATAATAATGGTGATCAAAATTGATAGGCCTTAATTTATTTTGCCATTTGATTATGACTTTTGCTTACATAGACTCCATAGATTTAATTCTTAAAAGAGATCAGAATTCTCCATTGAGCTGAGTGCACGTTCTGTCGGGCAGAATGCTGTATTCTTTGTTCAAATTTGATTTTGTCATTACATCCGACAGGAAGAATGTTCATCCTCTTTTTCTATGGCAAACATTTGCTGGCATTAACTAAAGCGTAAACATTTCCGCTCTGTTTTGGTTGTTATTTAGAAGTTGTTGTCTTTACCCTTTTTCTCACTTTTTGTTCTTCAATTATCGTAGAATATGTCGAATTTCAAAGAATTTTACTCCTTTATGTGCTCTTATTGCGAGAAAGATGTGCGGGTATCCGTATAAAATATTATGATTATCGAATGATTTAATTTGACTGGGGACAAACATATATATAGGGTGGCGCATAAACAACGTTAAGATTTGATCAATGAATACATTTTTTATTTAAGACTTTTTTTTGTCTCTTTACAGAATTAACTAAACAATACTTATGAAATATATGATGGAAAGGCTCAGCACAGAACAAAGAACCAAAGTTGTTCAATTTTACTTTGAAAGTCAGCATTCGGTTATTCAGGCCATATCGAAATTTTTTGAAATGCTCCTAGCGCTCCAACAATTTACCGGTTGGTTCAGCGTTTTGGGCAACAAGGGTCTGTCTGTCTTCCGCTTGCTGGAAGACCTCACGCAGTTCTAAATGAAGTGACCATTGCCCGAGTACAAGCAAGTATTGCGGAAAACACCGAATCTTCCACCAGGCGACGTTCTCAGCAGTTAGAGATGTCTGGGCGGTCTTTGCAAAGAATTTTATATATGATACATCTTTTCCCATATAAGATGCAACTGGTTCACGAGTTAAAACCAAATGATGCACAAAAACGCATTCAATATAGTCGCCGTAACGTTACTTATGCGTCACCCTTTATATATATGTATACATTTCACCAGCAGCGGAATTAATGCCATGAAGGGCCTTCTGCCATGCACGAGTATGCGTGCCCTGTGTGAAAGTCTTGCGAATTCCTTTATATTATTTGACATTGGAGCACAGGACCTTTCCAGAAAAATGCCTAGAGCATGATACATGGCATGGCATAATACAAAAATTCGAAGGAAATTTTATAACATTTTTTCCTATTCAATTTTGGTTAACGTCATAAATATATACAATTTTTAAATACCAAAAGATGACGAAGGGAATGTAAACCGTATTTAAGAATAAAGAAGAAGAAGTACGCACCACATTCTCTAGATCGGTAAAGCAGGGCTAAGGACTTACCACAAAAAGTGGGCATGAGACGAGCCTCGCCATCCATTCCTGTTCCCTTCTTGTGGACTGGGAAATATAGAACTCGCCGCATACGAGTGTCATGCCTTTAGATACGGTCATGAAAAACATGTCTAGCAGAAGGCCTTGCAATGCTTGAACATCGCTACTGGATAAGCGTTACCATACAAACCCACGCATGCACACATATTTAACCAAGTGACAACTCATCCTCTCTAAGTTCTCCCACGAGAAATTAAAATATAACAATACTTTTACACAAATACACAAAAGATTTTTACAATGATGTTACTGCGTGCTTAGGTAAAAACGTAGGAGAACATCGTCTAACAGAGTGTTATTCGTTTGACAAGGAATACGCTCAGGTATACGAGTACACGCCAGCACTCTTTATCAGTTTAAGGCTGAGCCGCACCTTTACTCTCTCGGCTGGAGTATCAGAACCAAGTACGATGGCATGTGAATGAAATGTCTATTTTTTGTGCTATTTTGTATTTTGCTCGTCCCACTTGATAGAAATTGTTCATGAATTTATTACTCGATTCTCCATTCGAGTGATGATACCATGTCACAGCTTCAGTTACCCCCTTCTACTACGGTCTTGTGCTGTTTGCATTCGCCGCTTCTGCTTTATCAAATTATGATAAATATATGTTTTTATGCGTATTTAGGGACTCGTGTCATATTTCCTGACAAGCGAATGAATCTCTCCGGGAAGAGGGTTATTTAACGATGTTCATACACGAGCCATTTCAACAATTGAGTTGCGAATGCGTGTTAAGTGTTTGCTTTTTATTATTTATGAAATTTGTGCATAATTTAGCGCAATATCTGTGTTTGGAAATATTAAAAATATGTGTAAATTATTTATGGAATACATTGACAGATATATGTGTTTGTTTTTGGAATATACTTTTGAGATATAGCTGTTGAATCATTATATGCTTGGCATCGAAAGGGACTACAATCTTCTTCATGCTTTCGTTTAATTGTGCTC
>JAHXMU010026435.1:797386-882705 GCA_019455685.1 Philornis downsi
CTTTTAGTTTACGGTTAGTCATGGCAATGTTGTGGATTGGTCGACCTTTTCTAGCTTACAAGCAACACTTTGTGGACATCAAATCTTCCAAAATGTTTATGTTCCCTTATATTATATTTATTCGACAGTTTCTGAAACGCGAAGTAAATGACCCAAACTTTTCGCAAACCAAGTCTGTGAATAAGTTTGGTAAACATAATTCACCTATGTTAAACTTAATGACATACGATACGATATGATATACGATATGATAAAATTTTTAATTCATTTCTTTTCTTTGAAAAAGTTTAATTTATTCACATTATACATTATAGAAAAATTGTAGCCCACTTCCGAGATATTTCCTACTGACAGTAACAGATAGAACACAAGAAATCTGTAGAAATTAAGAACTATAATGAACTAAAGGACACTTAAGTGAGCTATTTTACAAATACAGTTATATACTCGTACAGTATATTGCATTAAAATTATTAGAATTATTACTTCTATCAGTATTGCATTATACATTAATTGTATACAGCGGTATAAACAAACAATCGAATTTAACAAATGCTTGCGAATTACGAAGTGTAAAGGCTGGTATAATGTTGACTCCACATAAAAGGACGGTTGTCAAGTTTGAATCTAATTGTTTTCACCGGATAGTACTGTATCTTCCGAGAAGTTTTGTATTGGTTTTCACACTGAAATCAGAATAAATTACTTATTTTCATTCGAATATGCTCGGTGGTATATTTTTAAAATTGTGAAATGAAACTGAAACACTGCTGAAACACATTTTCATAAATATATTTTCGATGATATTAGTGTTGTTTACGAGGAAACAATGTCTCATAAATGGTTTTTTATTTATCCTCAGATTTTCGTGACATGTATGTTGTGGATTCCATAGTTTTTCCTATCTTTGATGTGAATCGTTAAATAGAAATGGCGCATGTAAAATACTTAATATTTAATTCATACAACTATTCAGTACATGCACATAAAAGCTTACAATCTTACCTCATACAATCCGCGAGCAAGTATCGTTTAAATTCGAAGCCTTTTTTTAAACAAATCCTAGTGGTCTAAAGGAAACACTGTGCGCACACAAATATTTTGATGCATCCCCAAAATTGATTTATAGGAGAGTAAAGAGAGGTAGAGGTAATATAATATATATATAGCATGCTGTCAGTTTTGATTTTACAAAGTTATTTTCAGTTTTTCGTTTATACTTCATTCACAAATTATCAAAATGGCAAGTAATTGCCAATTTTTAACTTTCGAAATCATGCCCTCCATAAAAGATTAAAAATGTAACTTTTTTTGAAAATTTTTTCTTTTGGCGTTCATAAAAGTAATACCAAAAAAATGTTTCTGTGCAAAGGTATAATGATATGAAACTCTACTCAAAAAAAAGAATGATAGTTAAAGTATAGCTGAATTTTTTCAACGGACAGTGCAATGAATTTTCGTGGGAAAAATGTGCTAAAATGGATTTCCAATCGATTGAATTATAAACAGTGGTGTCATCAGATTTTTTTTAAATTATGGTTTCGGTCCCTAAATCGGTTTAAGATCACCCTTCTATTAACAATTAATTATTGTTAGTAAGAATCTTCGATTTCATAATATTTCTCTACATTAAATGCATATGTATGTATATTTCTAAAGATTTGCGGGAGTATGCTAACTTTCCAAGTTAATCTCGTAGGAATTGGAAGTATCTGTATCATTGATACATTTCAAAGTTTTAAACAAGTTAACAGTAATAGAAATAAAAACATATTTAATGTTGGATCAAATCGTAAACATTCGCTAATTATTGTTGCTAACATTTTTATGTAAGAAAATGCATTGTTAAGAAAACAAGTATTACGCGTTAAGAAAAAAGTATTACTTGCAGAAATATATTGTTCTATGACAAACTTGTCATACGAGGGCAGTCCCAAAACTAGCCGAACCGACAAAGAAGACACAAAAAGGTTCGAAAAAAATTTCTTAATTTTGCAACATAATCTACTTTTAACTCGATGCACTTTTTCCAGCGATATTTAATAGCTTCTATTCCTGTTTATATCAAAAACTGTCAAACTTTTTTAAATAGCCATCATGGGCTATCTCTTCATTGTTGGCAAATCTTTTACCACCGAGCCATTTTTTCAAGTTTGGAAAGATTCATTAATTAATTAATTCATTAATTAATAGTCCGAGGGAGCTAAATCTGGGGAAAAAGGTGCGCGATGAAACAATTCGAAATTTAATTCATTAATTTTGGTCATCGCAATAGTGGATGTGTGAAGTGGAGCATTGGCCTGATGGAACAGCACTTTCCTTTTCGCCAAATGCGGACACTTTATACAATATTAGCCGTTGATGGTTTTTCCTTTCTGAAGATAATCAATAAAAAATAATCTCTTGACCATCCCCAAAAACAGACGCCATGACCTTGCCTGCAGATGGAACCATCTTCGCCTTCTTTGGACATGATTCTCCCATTCCTGTCCACTGTTTTTCCTTAACCGTGGAAACCTCAATTTTCGACCACTACAGTGTTCGTCTTGGCAACTGGTACTGCCTCGTTTAACGAGTATGTAAACATTTTGGATGTTATATGTTAAAATGTATGCAGTTATGTACTCGTATGTGTACGTAAGTGGACTGAAGCGCACTATACAGCCGATTTCAGCCCCTTTCCAAAAATTGCGACGAGAATGCAAGTTGGAGTTCAGGCATAATTCTACCTACAGTCACTTGACGTTATGCGAGTATATCAAATGTAAAGCAAAAAATATATGCGAACATTTACTTACTCATACCAACGCTAGCAAGTAAGTAAGTTGGTATGTTATAGCATGCATGAGTGTGTACTTAATCGTACATTGTGATTATAAACATTACTTAGAATAATATGCAATCCATGTGGGATAGCAACAATAAAAATATGGCACAGTAGGTTCTATCTTAAACAACTGCCAATTATTTCATATAGCACATAGGGTTAGCAATATATTTTTCGCATTGCTGTCGTAAGTCATGAGAGAGTTATTATATTTAACATTGTTTTTCATTCCGGGGCAGGAATTCATAACAATCTGTAAAACTGGCAAGTAGTATGTTGCTGAAACTGGAAATCGGAGCACAACAAAAATCTAAATCAAACAATTGCATACGTCTGTATAGAATTGTCCAAGCTGCTAATTTTGACAAGAAAAAATGGTGTTGTTCAGCATCGTACATCGTACGTCGTATACATTTCAAGCTTATTGGACTTCTATAAAGCGCTTACAATATTTAACAAACTTAACAGAGACAACGGCCAGTGCCGGCATCTTTATCATATAAAATAAAACAAAAATACTTGTTCGATACAAACAATATTCATTACTTAATAAGACTGAAATAGTTTTAATCTTGTTTATATCTATGTCTGTTATATTCTGTTCTGACTTAGTGTTGATGGCAGTGACTGCAGACCTTTTTCAGAAGCCATTCTGCTTTTCAAAAGGAAAAAAAAGTACTTTCGATGACACTGAAATTATATTGCCCTCCAGGCATGGTGGTTAGCAAATACGAGACCAGCGTATAAGATCGCGGGTTCCCATATAGCCATCAACTTTCTCTGATCACTGAATGAAACAGCTCTGATATGAGGAGTCCATCCACATTCAATTCATGAAATTCAAAGGGATCTTAATCTTCTTCTTTTTTTTTTTTTTTTTTTTGTTACACGTTATAGTTAAAATTTGTTAACAAAGAATATTGCTCGTAAACCTCCAAATACATAAAATTGACGTTTTTGTATCACTCAGAGATCAACTTATCCAAATTGTCTGCATTTAAAGGGTTTCCATTTTTGGGATTACAGTTTATTAGGAAAAAAAAATATTCCATTATTCATATGACTAAAACCGCGTGCCATCCTGACGAAGCCAAATACCACATAATTCATATCTTCAATTTCGGACCACAAAATCGGTAATTATGGCTTACTGTTGACTGAAATGGCGTTTACAGCAGTATTTCCGAAACAAAGTCGCAATGATGCCACCGAACTAAAATCCACATAAACTGTCACCGCAATCACTTTTAAACTCACGTGCGGGTTTTTCAATCATTATATAGGGTAATTTTACATATTAAAATTGCCGACGGAATGAAAATGTCAAAGTAATATACCAATCAAAACGATACATACCTCCATTTCTTCTGGTAAAGGGAAATATGTAGGATAAAAATAAAAATTTTAAGGTAAAAAGTTTTCATGGTTTTCATTTCGACCATTTGTAATATTGATAATTTTCGATTCATGTAATTCGATAACATTTTGCTGGCGGATGACGTTGTCGCAATTTTGGCACAGTTTCTGACTGATGATTGATCTTTAAGATTGAGTATTTTTGCATTTATTAATTGAATATATATGGTTTAGATTTCAGTTTGCGCATTTAAATGATTTTGGTTTAAACTGAAGCCCTAAATGTGGTCAAATATCAAATTCATATTCATTATAGTTATGCTACATTCTTTATGATTCAGCACACATCAGGCATTTAGTATTGCAAATAAAAGTAGACTGCGTCGCCATGATCCTTGTATACCACGCATACAAATTGGCCGATTTAGCAGTGGTCCTTTCATAATTTCTAAGAGGATGACTTCAGAAAACGATAACTTTATTTATTTTACTTCGCTTTAGTTCAAAGAACTTATCGATAAGGAATTGACGATTTAACACACCCTTTTTGCACCATTCACACTTCTGCAGCAATGCAAAAGAACCTTGAGTGGAAGAATGTGTAAGCCAGTTTACCTGACTGCAATTTCTGAATTTCAATTCCTAAATCAATCAGAATTTAAACTGATCGACATGCAATCATGCAGATGGAGACGTAACTGTCCGCCCGTCCGCAAATATAACGTCGCGTCCGCAAATATAAAGGATTTATTCTGTAGCAGCCTCACTCAACACACTAAGCGGTGACTGTGATGAGGCATAAGTTTTCACTTCTCGGCTCTCCGAGACCCATATGCGAAAATACAGCTTGTTGACGTAACCACCGAGTTAGAAATGAGAAATGAGCTTCGCCGCTGAAAAAAATTTTGTTCGCTTGAAAGCCCACGTTGGAATCACCACTTCTGTAGTAAGTTTTAACCATTTTTACGCGCGGTGCTAAATGGTCCATATTCGTAAATGGCAAATCTTTCGCTAAATAAATAACACTTCAAATGACAGATATTTAACAGCTGACAACTAAATGGATAACACAACATATTTAAAATTTTAGAAATTACACCATTCCCATAGCAATTAATCTGCGAAACGACTGGTAACTACTGCAAAGGGTTGAACCTATCATCCAATATACTTTTGTCGTTCAAATTCTGTGTTTGGAACTAATCAATGATAAACAAATACGAGCATTTCGGCGAACTTTGTAGTTATATTCGTAATTTTTATGAGTGCAAGAAAAGAAAGGCAATGCATGGACATTTAATAAGGTTGTGTTTTCGGGGTTTCTGCGTTATCCGTTGCATTTATTACACAATTTGGCAGTTGGTCAAATGGGTTCTTTTACCGCCGCTTAATGTAATTGAAATTACAGGAATTGTTTGGCTGACAATTTGGGGTGGCAAAAATGGAGAGATTTGGTTTATGTTTTTCTGAACTGAACTTTAGGTGCTGAGGTTTCTTGACTACAGACCGGAATAAATGTTAAAATATTTGGAGTTTTTTTTTAATATTTAAATTAATTTGCTGTACATACGATTTTGGTATGCGAGTTGAGATGGAATTAATTCCGCTCTTAATTAAAAATAAGTTTCATTTTATATTTGTCACATATCAAAACAAGTAATTTATAATAGGGATTTGAATTGATATAAAATTGTTTAAATAGCACATTATTAAAAATTTAGCAATATATGTTAGTGGCGTTATGTTTAAAGAAAAAAAAAACAATAAATCAGCTTTTAGGCTGTTAATTTGGGGAAAATGAATTAGCCTTTTTCCCCTATTTTGAAATAAGTTCAATATTTTGCATTCAAAAATGTTCGTCCTTTTACGATCATATAATTAAACCCAAATACATGTGATTTAAAATAATCTCGGATAAACGTTAGGTATGAATAAGGACTACTGAGTGAGACAATATCTGAAATAGAATTACTTATAGACAAAGTTAAATATTTGCAAATATTTTTCTCATTGGCATAGATTAATTTTCTTCACCGGGTTAATCAAGCCACTTAATATGTTGTGACTATCGTTATAATAATATACAAATAACATTAAAATCATTCATTATGATTTTTCAATAGAATTTATAATTTATAATATTGATTTCAACGAACGAATCAGCTTAAAGTGAGTGGAATGGAAACCAAAACATTCAACACCAGCATATTACCATAAAATATAAACAAAATGAGTATGTATTACAATTATTTAGAAAATTCTGCGACTCTGATTAGAAGAAAATTTGTCTGTCAAATTCAGTATATCAATTGTACGAATAACCTAATTATCGAACAACATACAAACTAATTTAGTGAATTTGCTTATCATTAATGTATGCAATAACACATTTATAGGTACAGTCTGTTCCCATGAAACGTTCAAAACGGTAGACGAACGAATCGTATATGAAATCAAACATTTTTAACAGCGTTTTTATAAAACGCATACAAGTTTTCGTCAACTACCAAAAATTAAAAAAATAAAAACAGTGATACTCATAAATGTTTTTTCATATTGGTTCAAACAAAAATATAGTGGATTCAAAACCGACGGCCGGGCAAGGCCATGGCCTTGCACCTACCGGAAGAAAGGAATTGATTATTCGTTTGCTTTTCGATCAAATTGAGTGATTCATTTCACAGAAACAGGCTGTTAGTGCACCTTAGAAAGACCCATAGAAGTGCTAAGGAATATTTACTAAGAACCAATTTCTTGACTCCGAAACATCATCCCCGATAAGAGGAAATAGCATAATAGTATTGCGTCCCCGTGTAACTAATGTCGAAATAGTCGCGAACATTTTCCATTTACACTCTAAACGAACTATAAGTAAGAACTGTTAAATTCGTACTTTTATTTGGAGAAACAGGGTGGAAAGGGAATGAAATGGTGCCCCTGGCCAAACTAAACAGTTGAATGTAGATATATGGAAATTGGTACGCTGTTCTAACGTCAAAGAGATTAGAATCGAATTTTGCGACATTACTTTCAAGGGCAAAAACCATGACAGTATATCAAAATAGCGCCTTTGTCCACAACAAACAGTAAAACATACATTCACATACTTCGCACAAAATGTTTCCAATGTTTTAATGCAGTGATTTACATTACTCCTGAAGGCATGCCGTATTATTGTTCTTAAGGATATTGCCAACCGTTTCATATTTCTAGTAAATGACAAATAAGACGAAATTCAACCGAAAAGTGAGAGCTTACCAAGCGGTTTTACAACATTTCACGAAATCTGAAAGTACAAGAAAAAAAAACAACAAAATATTCATGCAAAATATTTCGGTGTTCATATCTTCCTAATTTTCAAAACCGTTTTTTTTTAATTTTCTCTCCATTTTAAATGAAGTACCACCATCACTACCGCAAGTGTCTCTTGTCAGCCACGAGACAACGACTTCAGAGTTTAACTTAAATTATAACTCATACTTTTCGTGAAACTGATGCAATATATGAAACCGAATAAAAGCGAAGACAACAACTCCGGCAATCCATTAATTCTACATTATACACATAACAAATTAAAATTTATGACACCATCATTATCATCATCAGCTGAAGCAGCTTCATCTGGACGCACGGAGTCTACCTCATTTGAATAACACGAACCCGTAACGGAAGCCAGCATCTCCAAGAGTTCTACGAAGATAGAGATAGTACTTAGTACACGCACATATACGCATGTATGTATGTATTCATGAGTTGTGTTTTACGTCGTACTCGTAAATGCACTGGAGCGAGAGTATTTCTTATTCTTTTTCACCAAAAGAATGAAGAAAAAACGCAAGTAAACAGATCCACAAAACTACAAAGGTATCAAACGGCATTTGGCTGAGATTCAAGAAACGTAATGGTATATTTTGTTTTCCTTGCGTCGGGGCAATGGGGGAAGAGATGACGTAATACAACGCCTTTCTTTAATGATAAATTATGTGATCCGAACAAATCATAAAAATTTCAAATAATTACGACTACAAGACATCGACGAAGGAAAACGAGCACAAACGCTTCTATATTGGCGGGGAGAAAAATCTCAGAGATAACGACAAGACGTCCTAATGAAACACTGTGGTCAAGAGAAGTGGAAAAGGTTAGAAGCACTAAAACAAATGCCATCATTCATCATTTCTAAATATGTTCAAGCTATGCAGCATATTCGTAGAATAAAAAATGAGCTGACCACAGAACAGTTCACCTTCTGGTGTTTTCAATTAAATCACATTTAACGCTATTTATTATCACATTCTAACATGAGCTAGTTTAATTGTGGTGCTTGGATAACAATATGGGCAGTCCTGTATTGAACGGTCGTACTGTATAGAGATTCAGTTCATTTAGTGCAGAAGAACAGAACGCGGCAATCGCAAAAAATAAAAAAAAAAAACTTTCGTAGCATTCCCAAACGAAATTTTGTTAAGAAGGAAAAGTGATCCACAACTTCAAAAGCCGAAAATTAATTTGGGGAGTTACAATTTTATTTGGCTCTACTGAAGATTTCATACCTTTCATGTATCCAGCTAATAATTCGGCATGTCAACCGACAGCCAGTTAATTTTATTTTCCAAATGCGTATGAACCAATTTCGGTTTTCTTAAAGTATGCATGTGGAAACTTCGTGAGATTCGGTTATTACAATTGGGGCGGGGCATCGCAGCTGGTATAAGACATCAAATCTTCATTCCAAATTGGGTGACTACTTCGTTGGCTCAGGTACGCTTTCCATTTTTTCTCCATATTATACGGTTCAAATTTAACAAAACTCTCGCTGATAATTAGTTTCTTATCACTGTCGGTTTCGTGGTCATTATATGTTATGTACATATCAGGGGCTTCACATGGAAGACCATTAATAACAATATAACAAAAACTGACTGAATTATCTGGAACTATGACATTTTGCAGCTTATTACACTATCACAGTTAAAATGTTACTTTCCGATGTTTTAACGCTATCGATGTTTTCGCTAGCTGAAATTTTTAATCGTTTTTCACAAACTTTTCATATAGGGATGCCATTACAAAAGTATTTCTATCACATTAAATGCAATTCTTTTATGCGAAATTATTAATTAAGGAAAAATAAAACAAATTTTCCCTGTAACGACTGATTTGGGTAATATGGGTTATTATTTACAAATAATATAAAATGTTTCCAAAGATGTACTTATTTATATATAATGTACTAATATCTATATAGAGTGCCTCTTCCCGCTTTCCCGTGAAGTTTTTTAAAGGCGAAGGAAATTAATATACTACTTAAAGTTTAGCTTGATTCAAAGATTATATCCCTGCCAGTTCTGCCAGTCGCTACAAAACAAACAATACAATTTAAGTGATAAGCAAACAGGAAATAACCCATGTAACAGTTTGTACTCCACGTAAAAAGTACATCCTTTCGATAATTCACTCGTTAAGGCAAAACGAAAATATACATTACATATCATGTTCCGCAATTTAAACGAAACATTTTTGCATTTTTAAACGATAGACAGTTTTCAATCTTTCCTCTCTGCTCTATCTGTATTATGGGAGCCTAGAAAGTATTTGGATCTTAAAATCTAGTCATCCACAAATAAACTTTTCTTTTCCGCGTGGTTTTTGGTTGCATGTTTTTGTGATGCTTTGCATGTGTGGGTTAATTTACGAACTAAATGTATGATTAACCTAACAGTTTTTTATGGGAGCGCTGTCGCTTCTCCGGAGTCTGTCACCTTCATCATATGTAAAACTTATTATACTCGTTTTTATAGCGGTATCATTTTCGATAATAACTGCAATTTCTTTTATTAGGATCTTGCGAGGAAATGTTAGCAGATTTCTATACCACAACAGAATAAGCACTACTTCTGCTTAAAACATTAATTCAAATATTTTATTTAATTCACTGCGGCATATCTGTGACAGACTGTGACCGGATAGTTAGTACCAGCGTTGTCAATCTAGCGTTTTCCCGCTAAATTTAACTTTTCAACCTGTTTAGCGATCACACATTAGATTAGCTTGATGTTTTTTTCGGACTTTTTTCGTAAGTAAAGAAAGTCTAAAATAGTTCAACTAAAAATTGCAGCAAATCAATGTGACGAAGAGATCTTGCGACATTGAAAAAATGGATCTGCGAATGAATTTAAGAATCTCAGATCCAAAAATAGGTCCAATCCATTTTTGTTTTGCTCTGAAATGATTTGGAGAAATTTTGACAAAGTGTAAAAGTAAAAGTATAAACTTGAAACATTGAAATTTGTGTGACACACAGTATAAAATATGAAATACAATATACTCAGATATTCGATAATGAAAATAACGATTATTCTATTTATCATAAAGATGATTAATTCCGATTTTGGTTAACTGGTTCGACTAAGCAAACAATTAGCCGCACATCCATGCCACATTGTATTCAAATGGAAGTCCCAAAAACTTTACTCAAATTTTCTTTGTACTAGCTTATATACATATATATCGTATATATACTTTTCATGTAATAAAAACATTCTTCAGCGTTTGGCGTAAATGAGGAATTACCAAATTGCTATCTCCATATTGTTGGAACACCATCTTTATAAAACTCAGTAACTTGACTGAAATCTAAAGTTTTGACTAAAGACAACAACTTGTGAATGCCAATTAGATCACCCACGAAACGCTAAAATCTATGATTACGATAATTAACTATTACCTATAGTTTAGATAATAGTACAATTAGATATGTCATAATACCCATGAACAGTTGTGACAGCCTATTTGTGGACAGACGGAAAAAGCAAACGCAAGAGTTTAACTTGGAAACTTTACGCTACATTTGACCAGAAGTTTAAGGCCACATTTGTTGAGTACAAACGCACGTTACTTGAACCAAAGCAGGAGAAAAGGCAACCATATGAAATTAAATATATGCCAATGTGAATACTTCTCTATGTTTTGTTATTATACGAGATGATTTTCCCATTACAATTAGTGCAAGTGGCCATCTAATGCGACTAATGGAGGGTAAATGGCCATGTCGTCTTCGTTATGTTTGGAATTGAATATTTGGACGAACTCATTCAACAATGCAAAAGTCCAGCAGATGGATTTAATATAATAAATTGCAATCGTGACAGCTAACAGAGAAAACTGTGCCACTGATATGGAAATGATTCGAAATGTATGTCATAATACTCGTACAAGAAATGAGAGTCAACGCTAAAAGAAATCGTACTTATTGGAGGAAAACAATGCGATATTTGTTGTAAGCGGTTTTCTTTGACCTCAAAATAATGGGCGATGTTTTCTTAGACGCCGCTACTGCTGATGTTGTGAAAGTGAAATAAATCCCCAGCGAAATGATGGGGTGATGGAACCAAACACGGGGACAAGAGAGCAAAGAAACAATACATTTTGTATCGGCTCTCTATGGAGTCATAATTCAGGCATGAAAAGCAGTTAAGGTGTCAGTAGGTTCACGTTCATCGCTTCTCGCTTTCAATTCCCAAAAATGCTTGCGGAGATGACATCGCAATTCAAGCTTTTGTTGCTTAAGTGCTGTATACTATTTGGCAGTCAGATATCTATTGATACCTTGAGATATTTTCATTTGTAAGGACTGCCTAGAGTGTAAAAGATACTAATCTTATCACAAACGACTTCCTTTGTATTTTTTTTTTTTTTTTATTTCCATCAAATTCATCACTCATATAGCTGGAAGCAATGAATAAACTTTCATTTTCGTCAACAGTTGCGATTACTTTGGGGAAGCCAATATGAAGAGATGAACAATGGCAAACATTGGAATGGGTATTTTATAGAAGTTTGAACAAAGACATCATTAAAAGTTGCTGTAAGTATTTTAATTTTTAAATGAGAAATGTGAATTCGAGAGAAAAAGTAATTGCCAAATACTTTAAAATTAGCGCATTTGCTTCCAATTTCACACAAGATATTTAAATAACTTTACACTCCATTATTTGGAGCATTTTACACAAAAAATAAGTCAGGTTTCATTTACTGAGGAAAATATGGTGCACTGAATTCAAATTGAATTTTAGACTGCATCTTCAAAATCGGAGTGCCTTCTTGCTATGAATAATTCTCAGGAATTCGATCCCAACAAACTCCTGAAAATTCAAGTAGTTTTAGCAAGAATGTAGTGTGACCTCCATTTTATATACACCAGTGAATATAACTTAATGTAAAAGCTTTTTCGTGATACTCATTTCACATGTCCAAAGATCTCGTCGGAAGCTGGAAAGATAATTTGTCATATCACCTACAACTCGATATAATGCTAATATATTTTCTAAGCGAAAATATACGCCCTCATTTCATATAACGTAAACAAAAATTATTTTATAAGAACAAATTTTTTTTTTATCATTTTCATGTGCTCAAACATAAAATGGAAAAAGTGTTTTTTTCCACTTTTTCGTTTCCAGTCAGAATTTCAATAACATTGGCATAGAAGTAGTGTGAATTGAATGTGTTATTTTATTTTGTGGTTTGCTGTGATTTTGTTCCTAATAAGTGTATTTATCCGATTTAGGATTTTATGTTCTAACCGAAAATATATTTTAGATAATAGGCTACAGACGTCGCACATTTCGAGAAATTATATACGAAAATGAAAATAATATTGCAGTGATTGGAACGCCGACTATTCGTTCTTCACCGCGATTTGAACACACAGCCTGTAGTTTCTAAACTAAAAATTCTTTCCTCGAGTGTGTTATAAACGGCAAAATGGCCGAATCTTTTTTTACTGCAGCCTTTAATTTCTTGCTTGGGTTTTATAAAGAACTGTATAACTAAAGTTATTCAGAAATATTTCGCACTGAAAGTACTCTATGTATTTTTGCCCAAATAAAGCTGAAGTCTAAAAAAATCTCTGTGAATTTCCTTCAGTCTATTAAATGCGTATAAAGTTGAGGTATTGTCAGTTGAGGTATTGTCGCAATATCTAACTTTTATCTATATTCTCTCTCTGAATGAGATGCAGATGAAGCATGCTTCTGACAAATATGAGTTAGTACCAAATGAACAACAATGGCCCGCAAAATGGGACATTTACAATTTGAAAATCAAACAAGAACAACTTTCGTGAGTAAAAACAAAAAAAAAAAAGAAAATAAACCACGTCCATTCCCAACCAATTTTTTCATCAGATTCTCAAAAACGGTAAGCCTTTTAGAGCATACTTTTAGGGACGTGTTACTACGTTTACATGTTACATTCACCCGGATCAGCGAAAGTATATATTATATGATACGGCCAGAAATGTAGCACCCACAAGGAAACATTTTAAGTACCAAGTATCTTTGGACCAAATGGGTTTATAACGCATTATAAATCAATTGGACGATGTCCTTCTGCCCGACTGGCTGACTGGCTGAATATCTTACCTCCCATGTAAATGGCCGATTCCATTTATGTGTTCTTGGCTTCACATCTTCCAATCGGTTGCATTAAATTTAGCCAAATTGGGCAATGTACATATTTTAAAATTCAATCAATCCTTTATAATTTATAATTGATCAACTGCTGTAGTCTATATTTGTATCCATTACATTGTTTTATAATTATCCACTATATAGGAGAACATTCGGTCAATCATCCATGCCCGTTCTGGTACCATCAATAGAAATGATTAATTTAATCCCCATATGCTTACCCCCATAACTTCCAATCACTTGTACCAAATTCGGTAAAATTTTTCACATACGTTTGGCAATCTACGTTCTAAAAACGAAAATGGAATATGCTGCTACGCCTAATCTAGTAACTCCAATTTATCGAAATTTGATTTTCCACTGTAATTCGTAATTCGAAGCTTAAAGTTACCTAAATTCACGTTAATAATATTCCATTATAAACTTTCTGGCATACCCATAAAATGATCTAATTTAACTTAGGTATTCCTAGATTCGAATATTTCCTTCAATTACACTAACAGCCTGTTTCCATGAAACATTCAAAACGGCGCATGAACGAGTTGTCTATGAAAGAGAAAACATTGGGAATTGGGTTTTTATAAATTATCAAAGTTTTCAAGGAGCAATGTAGCCTATATAAATTTTTTCAAAATTTATTTATATCGACTCACAGAAAAATAGTGGTTTGATGGCAACCTTATTTAAAAAAATAAAAACCCTTTAAAACGAAAATTTATTCAAATTACAATTATGTTTGCTTTGAAAACGAATTAAGTGATCCGAATTATAGAAGCAGGTTGTATATTCAGTATAATTGAGCTCGCATAAAGCATTAGAGTACTACGTATACAAACTTTGCGATTTGCGTAATGATTTTGCAAAAACATTTTGAGTGAAGGTATATGTAAGTTGGCACACCTGACTAATGTTTCTGTACTGGTGTGAGTTTAATTTATTTCAAAAAAAAAAAATCCTAAAACTACTCTACATAATTAGAAAAGATTTATACCCAACAGAGTCATAATTGCAGCAAATGCACGGGATCGTTAGCTAATTGAAGCTTTAAGACTAAGTTTTTTCACCTGGTTTTTTCGGCATGTTGAACTGAATTGTTGAGATCTGGGTGCAAAACAGTTTAAAGCCCTAAACAACGCCTTTTCGTGCTTAATTATATCTAAATCGCTGATTGATTTTTTTTCAAAGGAAGAATGATTGATTTATCCCTTCTTTTATTTGTAAATTGAATAGCCGAAGCAATAATTAAATATTTGGGAGTAAATTCTCGGAAAGAATAGGCTATATCATTATCCCAATTCTAGAAACAACATATTATATTTTAAATATAATATAAGATATCTCTACAAACTTTGTCGGAGCTAATCCATTCTGCTTTGTAATACCCCGTTTCTAAGGTGGTCACCGCGACGTAAATTTGCATTCATTGTGTGGACACCAGAATTTAACGCAATATTCGGGCATATTTCAAATGTCGTAGCTCTAATTAATATGACACATTTCAAAATGTTTTTTAAATTTGAACAAAATGAACACAATTGAACGATTGGACAACTACAAAAATGCATTCAGATTAAAAATCACAAGAATTTACTAAACTAACCTGCAGCTAACTAAAAAAATATCACAATCTCCACAAATCCATAACGTTATAGTAGTGGAATTGTCGGGGCCTTCAGAATATAAAAAATTTTAAAACGTTTTTAAGAAGAACAGGTAAACCAATGAAGCCTACGCTGGGGTGCAACTCCGTTGCCTTGCTGTCTACTTAGAGCTTTGATATTAAACACCACATAGTTTTTAATATGCCGGTAAATAGAGTTCTTTACAAGTTTCCCATGTAAAATTACACAAATTATAAGAACTAATAATCAACACTGACTGAGAGACACTTCCCATACATAAAAAAATTCTTAGAAGACTCTTTTGAAATTACTACAAAAGTATTTTGATGAGTCTTATGAGACGTTTTTCACACAGAAAGTTGTCTTAGGAGATACTTTTTTATATAGACAAATGGTTTTCATGTAATAAAGGACGCCAAAAGGGGTACTGCTTATAACAAGTGTAGCACAGTGCAGAAATGTGTCTTGTGGCAATTTTCTGCATCGAAAAGTGGTTAACGAGATATTTTTATTACAAAGAAAGGGTTTCGTCGTCACCCATATCGAAAACATCTTGAAAGATACTTCCCATATAGAGAAGGGATTTGGAAGGCATTCGTCATATAGAAAATATCATATATGGTGTGTTTGATATAGAGTAGTATCTCAGGGGGCATTAACCATATTGGAAGTACTTTGTAAGATAGTTTTCGTGTACAAAAAATATATTGAAAGTCATTACTTGAATTATCTTTTGATCGATTGGTAATATCCGCCCCTCAATCCAGTTTTAATATTTCATTCATCAACTCGGCCACCGAACACTCTACATATTTATTAAATCTTTTGTACTTTAAAGTTTACTTATCATCGTAATTTAACTTATTTGGAATCAACTACGGACATTTTTAGTTACACAACTACCATTTGTTCTCGATGTTGTTTTGTTGAACATTTGTTGCGATTTCACATACATTTTAATGAAATTTCGATGGCAATGGAGTTGTCCAGTGTATGGTTCCCCATTAATGATGTAGTATTTGGAAATTTAAATATTTTTGTGTATCTGCAGTAGATTTTGAGATAGAGCTCATTGTGAAAAGGTTTGACATGATATTTGGTAAAAGTTTGCAAAGTGTCCAGTATAGAAGACCCACCTTGGCAATATTATAAGTTCGCATGACCTACGTTCATGTAATCGTGGATTTGAACTCCGGTACAACTTTCAACGCAATGAGAATAAAATGGAATAGGATGTTTTAATATAGGCTCATTCTGAGCCGCTCTATCTTCAAAACTAAGCTTTTAGTGCTAAATTATTTTCCGATTTCCTAAAATACTTTTATATCCCCTTTTTAGAATTAGTTAAGTGATTTTTTGTGGAAAGCCCTTACAATTTTTTAAATTTCTGTAAACAAGTTACATATCTTTTCACCAGAACGAATACAGAATACATATCCACTTCTTAAAATTCCAACCAAGTTTTCTCTTACGACACATCAATTCTGTTTTCGAAAAAATAGTGTATCGTAAAATCGATTGTAATTGATTCAAGAAATCAAAATGTTGTTGCATTGTGAAGAGCTGGAAGTCTCATAAGAACTACCTTTTCATTCCGTCATCATTTGCATTTCTCTGTTAGTTATTTGTTGTATTATTAAAAGAATATGGAACAGAGCCATTGTATACTGCCTAGAGAGACCGGCTGTAGCTACTTAAAAAATGACATAATTTCCCCAAATTCATACAAATGTATGTGTACAGACAAAATTGGTTCAAAAAACTTATTTGTGAAAAGAATTTCATTTTATTCAACAAATAAATTGTACTGAAACAATTCGGAGTTCTTTATCTTTTTTTTGGCTCCATGCGTACTATTTGCTAGAAACACATGGTGTGTTTGTGTGTGTTCCTTATAGCGATTGGATTAATCTTGACAAAGTCTGGTTTATTTGCGGTGGCTCTGCTCGAGGTATAACCGTAAGTGGGATACTACTTATGTTACTTCTTCAATAATTTCCATTGAATTTTATTGCAGTTTTTGTAAAATCGTCATCAAATTAGAAAAGATGCAACCTTCTCAACCGTTCCTTCGTATGAGGATGTATGCATTCCGTATGGTGCTAGAATAATAAAGTATAAAGTGGTGTAATAAGGAAATTATGCATAAGTTTTCTTTCAAGATGGCATTTCGGTTAGCAAACGAATATGTATGGCTGGATTTTTGAAAATGTTTAAGATTCAGAAAACTTCTGTCCAGCAATTTGCGGCAAACTATTAATGGAGATTTTGAACAGCACAGAAATTTCGGTTAGGTGAACTGACTTACATATACGAGTATTATCACCCAACGTCCTATTGGGTTGGTGAAAAAATGGCGAAGCTGCTACAAGGGGCCTGGCAAATCGCTAGGTTTCTATATAATAGACTTTGAATTAAAGTACAATAAATGAAGCAAGACTATATACCTATATATCCTTCCAAAGGCCTTCGCTTAAAAGTAACAGCAATTAAAGGGCGTGGTAATGAAGTCCATTCATTGTCAGAAGTAAGTTTGCTAAATGCATATTGCTTGCTTACAATGAATTTAGTGTAATTGAATAAAGGTTATGAATCCAGGATTATATATTTAAAGTTTGTCAATTTGTATGGGAGGTACGATACAACTGAAAATTATTTAAGAAATTTAAATTTTGTTAAATCGGTCAATTTGGATGGGAGTCACCATGAGATGTATGAAGTGTGGAATATATGGACCATTGAATTGATAAGCATATATATGTTACTGCTGCCTCTACCAATCAGTAATTACAGAAGAAATCGAAGAATTTATGTGGCAATGCTATTCATATTAATTATCAGACATCACTTTAGCAAATTTTACTGAATTTACTGCAACAAAGTAAAATTTGTGAGCCATTGATATATAGGTTGGATGGATCATATGTGTGATATGTACCGGTAACGGTGAGACAATACGGTTCATTTCATTTTTTTGAATTAAATCCATTAGAATGCTGATGGGTGCTAACTTTGAGTGAATTCTGTGCAACTGCTTGAAAGTCACGGAGCTAACAATACATGAGTTGAATCGGTCATTTGCATGGAATGTACCAGAAGGAGCATGGTTAACCGGTCGATTTTTTCAAATTTTACCAATCATTGCACACCAATACAACGCGCAAAAATTCAGCTTACTAACGTTAACGAATTAAGAATTACAGGGGAAAAATTTAATTTCGGAAAACGGGTGCTGACCCGGTGATGGGACCATAGCCTTATACTGCTCAAAGTTTTAAGAATGTTCATTATGATTTACGACAATGAACGTGTCTACAAGCCAGCTAGCCTTTCAGTCAGACAGACGACCCTCGCTCAAGCGCCTAAAAATATTATAAAACACATTTGGTGAAGTGAAAGTATAAAAAGGGCCAATGTTTTTAATACGAATGCTAACTAAGAACAATGAAAATCGCTGTAGCCGTACGATATTAGTCCCTTTGGGAAGATATTTTAACCAAGCAGGGAAGGTCTGAAACGTATTAATCAATAGTAAGTGAGGGATTGGCCAATATTTTTTTTTTTTTTTTTTTTGTTAGAAAGGCAATTTTACGGGGTTTGTTGATTGCTCGAAGTGTTTGTCAGCACATAAAGGTGACCACGGCTCAGAGAAAGATAGGTTAGCTGTATCCGGGCTCGAACTCATGATAATACAAACGTTAATCTCGTGTACTAACTGGCAGTCACAGCATGCGGATTAAAGATATATGTGTAAAGGTGATGGCAGGAAACAAAATCGTTTCAAAGTTGGGTGTTGTGGAATTTCCAATAATGCTTCGCTACATTTGTTGAAGGAAGATAACATACATAATTCGACATACATATACACACATATGCATATCCATAAAATCGATATTACTTTATCTGAAATTATTCCCAACACTTTTAGAGCATATCAGTTTTCAAAGTTAGTAAAATTGTAATTTTATTCCCTTACAGTATATATTTTATCTAGCAGCAAGCATTTACAGTCAACGGCACATAATTCTTCTTATAGTAGTATTTTAGATCTTATATAACGACAATATAAAATAGTTTGGATTTGCATACACATTTGATTTTGATTCATATTTGCAAAAAAAAAAATAATAATAATAATAAAATCCTTTCTCTTGAATTGTATTTCATTTTGTTATATTCAGTATAATTGTATAAACGATTCCACATTATTCAGAGCCGATCCCGCCTTTGAAAAGTGCAAATAACAAAGAAATTGTGCTACCGATATCATAACTCTGTTTCCTTACACTTTAAACGTTTGTTAGTTCGATTACTTACTTTATAATATTGAATGAAAGATGTGCTTTATGGCACTTTATTGAAAATGCGTAGACACCTCCGCAACAAACTGAAACAAATGCATTAGGTAGCGTGAGCATTTTGGAAAGCCTTTCTGTTTTATTTTTATATTCATATCTCTAGCTTAGGGCGAAAAGGCGAGACAAAACGGTATTTTAAAACCCGAAGTTTAATTTAAAAACTTTACGTGCAATCATTTAAGCAATTGAAGTTTGCATTCAGTGTGATTTAAAATTTTACTGGAAGAAACAAATTCTTATATTTTATAGGATAAGCTTTGGACATTCATTCATTCATTCGCCGTTGTGTTCTCGAAGTGATAAGACATATTTGCGGATCGTGCATTATTATTATTACCTATTACTTATCACCTAGTACCTATCACCTAGTACCTAATACCTAGTACCTAGTACCTAGAACCTAGTACCTAGTATCTAGTATCTAGTATCTAGTATCTAGTACCTAGTACCTAGTACCTAGTATCTAGTACCTAGTACCTAATACCTAGTACCTAGTACCTAGTACCTAGTATCTAGTACCTAGTACCTAGTAACTAGTACCTAGTACCTAGTACCTAGTTCCTGGTACCTATTACCTATCACATATTACATTACATTAAACAAACTAAAATAAAAATAAAAATAAGAAAAACAATAATAATAAGTGGCTGTGGAGACTACTCTTTATGAGTACTCCAAATAAAAGGGAAATTAGTTCAAACGGCAGAAATGCCTATTTAACAGTGAGTTCTGAATCACTTAATGCGAACAATATAAAGAGAAAATCTGATGACAGTCTGTTCCTAACGGCAAGACCAACATTACGTGCCCGATCAAGTTCATTGACTCCTTTGCCAACTGGTGAGTTTTTAACCATCCCTGTAACTACTGCAGTTACGTCAGCGCTATCATCCGCCTCAGGTTCCTATTGTTCAATTAATCAAATGAACCCTAGTGAAATCAGCACGCAGAAACCAAAGGTACAAGTTGGTATGGACAGGTACATAACCGTATTGAAACGCGGACGCAATCCAAAATCGTCTAAGATTTCATCACTGCCTAAAATACAGAAAGATGATGATAACACCTCTGCTATTTCCCAAAACCGTTTTGCCTTACTGGCAAATAACAACGAAAAAGCCACTGTAACTACTAAGCCCTCAAAGCATCCACCAATTTATCTGAGGGAAAAAAATTCAAACACTCTTGTAAAAAGAATAAATTCGGTTATTGGTGCGAACTCGTTTTACGTAATGCCAATAAAACGTGGAAATATTGAAGAGACAAAGATTCAGGTTTATGATGAAAAAAATTACAGAACAGTAGTTTCTGATTTTGAAAAATCTAAGCTAAATTTTTATACCTATCAGCTTAAGAGTGCTAAAGGACTGATGATAGTATTAAAAGGTATTGATTCCAGTGTTGATCCAGAAGAGGTAAAAGATGCTCTGATTGAAAGTGGATTTAAGGTGAAGAATGTTGTCAATTTGAGAAACCGTGAGAAGACTCCGCAACCTATGTTCCGTGTTGAATTAGAGCCAAACGACATAAAATTAAAAGCAAATGTTACACATCCCATTTACTCCTTGAAATATCTTTTGCACCGTAAAATTACGGTAGAAGAGCCACATAAACGCTATGGACCCGTCCAGTGTCAGAACTGTCAGGAATATGGGCATACCAAGGCCTACTGTAAATTCCCTTCTGTCTGCGTTGTGTGCGGTGAGTTGCATGGTACTGCTAGCTGCAATAAACCAAAGGACCAAAATTTAAAAAAGTGCAGTAATTGCGGAGCCAACCACACTGCTAATTACAGAGGGTGCCCTGTATACTCATTATTCAAACAGTCTATAACTCAAAAACCAAAAGTGACACCAACCCAAAGGCGAAATGTGTACTCTTCCACTTATCCCCAGATGCCCCAACCAAGCATTAGCCATAATAATATTATATCTTATGCTGACGCCATAAAAACAAATCCTGCTCCAATACCAAAAGTTATACCAGTAAACATTTCCCAAAATGCAAACACAGGCTTCGATTTTAACCGCCTTGAAACTACTTCGGAAAGTTTAGTGCAAACAATGAACAACTTCACGGTCAGTATGACTGGCATGATGCAAGAGATGCTGCGAATGCAGAATACCTTGCTTCAGGCAATAGTTAATAAACCATGAACAGGTTGAAAATATGTTTCTGGAACGCAAACGGCATTCGCCAACACAAAACCGAACTTGAGCACTTCCTTACGGAAAAGAATATCGATGTTATGCTGATCTCGGAGACTCACCTGACTTCGAGAAGCTTTTTTAAAATAAGTGGCTACACACTTTATGATACAAAGGACCCGAGAGACAGAGCTTGTGGGGGCTCGGCAATTTTAATAAGATCTAGACTTAAACACTATCCTTTGAACAACATCTGCGAAGATTATCTGCAAGCTACTAACATCTGCGTTGAAAATTTTTATCAAAGCATGGTAATTTCATCAGTTTACTTTCCTCCGAGATCATCCATCACTGGGGATCAGTACAAAGCCTTTTATAGGTCGCTTGGCACTCGTTTCTTTGCAGCTGGTGACTATAACGCCAAACATACGTATTGGGGCTCTCGTCTTATTACTCCTAAAGGCCGAACGTTGTTCAATGTTATTTCGGAAATGGGCTTGGATGCCATAGCGAGTGGGGAGCCAACATACTGGCCCACAGATAGACAAAAGATTCCAGATGTGATAGACTTTGGAATCACTAAAAATATACCCAGAGACTTGGTCGAAGTGGAAGCTTCTCTGGATCTGTCATCCGATCACTCTCCAACAATTGTTACAATATGTAACACACAAAGAAGCGATTTATACGGATCAAATGTGAAAATGGTTAATCATGTAAACTGGCTAAAATTTAAGAAATATCTCAGTACCCACTGCACAGAAAACATCCAGCTAAGAACACCAGAGGATGTAGAATTAAACATTTGCAAATTTAATAATAATATAAAAGAAGCTGTCATACACGCAACTACCGCTTATCAGCAGATTAGATTTATTAAGGTTTATTCTGCTGATATCGAACGTCTTGTTTGTGAAAAAAGGAGAGCCAGAAGAGAGTGGCAACAGTATAGATCTCCCCAGCTAAAAAATAAGTTGAAAGATTGCACAAAACGTCTTAGAGAATTGCTCGCATCTGAAAAATCTGCATCTCTCAAAAGACATCTAGAGGGTCTTGATGTCACACCAGGCTCTAATTATTCTTTATGGCGCGCTGCTAGAAACCTTAAGAGACCGGTTGAGAATAAACCACCTTTACGCAATTCAACTGGGGAATGGGCAAGAAGTGACTCTGAAAAAGGCAACTTGTTTGCACAGCATTTGGAAGCCGTATTCACCCCTAACCCGTGTACTGATAATGTCGATTTACCGAATGTGGTGGCTTTGCCACCTTTGCAATTAAGTTTTGAGTTGCAAAAATTAAAGAAGTTCACTGCTGACCTCAACGCAAAGAAAGCCCCAGGTTTTGACGGAATAAGTAACAAAATGATTGTGGAGTTGCCCATCATTGCACTTAGAATCATGCTTTTTATTTTTAATGCCATATTGCGGCTGCAGCATTACCCAAGAGGCTGGAAGATTGCTGTGGTCAAAATGATACCAAAACCGGGCAAAAACTACACAAAAGTTGAGTCATATAGGCCTATTAGCCTATTGCCAACAATGTCAAAGCTTTTTGAAAAATTGCTTTTGGCTAAAATGTCACCATTACTAGCGGAACGTGGATGTCTCCCAGATCATCAGTTTGGTTTTAGAAAGCAGCATAGTGAACAAACGCATAGATTAGTTCAAGTCATAAGAAGCGCATTTGAGCAGAAAAAGTATTGTTCCGCCTTGTTTATCGATGTCTCTCAGGCCTTTGACAAAGTATGGCATCAAGGTCTGGTGCTAAAGTTGAAGGCATGTTTACCTGTGAACATTCAATGCTTGTTGGAAAGCTATATAACTGCTCGAAAGTTTGTTGTTAAGGAAGGGGACTTTACGAGTGAGCCTGAAACTATTGCTTCCGGTGTGCCACAGGGGAGTATACTGGGCCCAGTTTTATATTTAATATATACTGCAGATATGCCTATTAGCAGTAATATTCACACTTCTACGTTTGCCGATGATACCGCTTGTTTAAGTACTCATAACAGCCCTAACGATGCATCGCAGTATCTTTAAGAATATATTGTTCATTTGGAACAATGGCTGAAATTGTGGAGGATAAGAGTTAATGAAAAAAAGTGTGTTCAAGTAACTTTCACATTGCGAAAGGAAACGTGCCCTCCAGTTCAAATTAATCATCAAATGGTTCCACAGCCCTCACATGTGAAATATCTTGGTATTTTCCTTGATCGTCGGCTGACATGGAAATCTCATATTGACGCAAAACTGAAACAAATGAAACTAAGGTTAATCCAGACACACTGGTTGATCGGCAGAAACTCAACCCTCAGCTTAGATTGTAAACTCCTAATTTACAAGTCGCTTTTAAAGCCAATTTGGTGCTATGGAATGCAGCTATGGGGCTCTGCCTCAGATTCGAACGTAGAAAAAATTCAACGGCTACAGAACAAAATTTTGAGAATGGTTACATCGGCTCCGTGGTACATTAAAAACGCAAATATACATCGTGACTTAAATATGCCTCTTGTGACCTCGGAAATCAGTAAACACGCAGGCAAATATCTAACAAAACTTGAGTCACACCCGAATCCTCTTGCACGCAATATTTTAAATCATCCTGGCCACATTCGTTTAAAAAAGAGGGATACTGCTGCTTTAATCAACAGGTCCACAAGTAACATTTTATAATTTTAAAACAAATAATCCACAGGCCTACAAGTAATATTTTTATATTTTATATTTTTTATAATTATAAATGTAATATAACTACTTATTATGGTTGTTGAGGTAATTAAATAATAATTAAATAATAAATATTAAACCGAAGTTTAAGTCTGATGTTGATCGGGCTTATTTAATTTTATTTAGATTTAAGATTTGATAACTTATTCTTAGTTCAAAAATTTTGAAGATTCAATAAATAAATAAATACAAAAAAAAAAAAAAAAAAAAATCAGTGCTAAAAATTTAATAGCTATTTTTGATATATAAAGAACAGACTTTCTATTATAATTTCGGACTGGATGAAAACCTAAACTCTAAGAGAGCCAAATATAAATGTTCAGTACATTTTTTAAATCTGGCGTAGAAAAAGGCCTTTAAAGACATTTAGTTCACTACTGGGACATCACACTATTAGACATACGTGTATCCACGTCCATGCATACACATACCTATATTGTAAATTGAATCCATTAAAAATAATTGAACATACTGTACGTGCATGCGTATCGATGTTTTGCGGATGAATGTTCAGACGTGCAAACCTACATGTGTAGTCGCCGCTTGTAATCTCACATTTGCACGTACCATCGTGTCATCGAATAAAACTGAATGTGAATTGAAGGTTTATGAATTTTTATTAAATTTCACGTGAAAGTGAATTTCAGTACTACACATTAGCCAAACTTGAGTAGAAAGAGCCAAAAATAATGGGAGAAATACATCATTTACACATTCATGCGCATGTTCGCATGCACGATTAGATAGTGAAAACTGTCAGTGCTTCAAACAAAGTAAAAATATCACAATTTAAACAGACTTTTGGCAGTGAGATTGACATTTGTTTGTCCCCCAATGCCAATGACGAAAAACAAATTGTTATGATTTTCTCCTGTTTTCTTTTGTTTTCAGAATTGTTTTCAATTGATCCAACGAACAACGCAAACGAATCAATTAAATTTCATTTAGTAAAAGTCTTTGTATGTGTTATCATCCTGATTTCTATGAGCGCTGCATTCATGTTGTGTTTGTCTGAAATAGTTCAGATGCAATGTATTCTCACTAATACAGGTTTATCCATTTAGTGGTTTCAAACCCACTTTACTTTTGAAACCGGTGTTTTAGTAAAATTATGATATGGTTATTGGTACTACTTTTCGATTGGAATAACAGTTATTTGAAAGTCCAAAATTCAAAAAATGTTTCCTTTAGATTGTTTTGATTCACATCTTGGACAGGTAAGAAAAATCAATTAAATCAACTTATACCTCATTATACCTCATTTGCGAAATAAAATAAATTTTCGTTCTGCCTTAGCTTCTAGATATCGAAAAGATGTACCTCTTATATGGAGTAAAACCTGTTACACTGGTTATCTCCTACTTACATATCATTTAAGTCGTATTGTAAACTAACGACTGCTGCAACCAATCCAGAGGCGACCGACATTGTCATTGTATTTCGTACATAATGGCAAGGTCCAAGCATTATAATGAAATAAAAATGTAATAGATATCATCACTTTATGTGTGTTTTGTTTGTTTATACTAAAATTTATACTAAAATAATACACGGACTTTTCTAAAGCTTTTGACAGAGTTCGCCATGATATTCTTTTATTTAAGCTTCATAAATTCGGTTTCCATTCCAATGTCTTAAGTTGGTTGAAATCGTATTTGGGTAATCGGGTATGTACTGTTTGTATTGATGGTTATTATTCTAGTGCTTATTTTCCTACCTCCGGTGTTCCACAAGGTAGTATTCTTGGGCCTTTATTGTTCAATATTTTTGTTAATGATATTGGCATGTGTTTGGAAAATTCGAAATATCTTATGTATGCAGATGATCTAAAGATTTTTAAATCAATCTACACGTTGAATGATGTTACGTTGTTGCAGGAAGATTTAGATAGGATTGCTATTTGGTCTAAAGCTAATGATTTACCATTCAATGCTAAGAAATGTTTTAAACTGACATTCCATCGCTGTAGAAATATAATTAATTCGTCATATCATATTTATCATGAAATGTTGGAAGAAATTCTTGAATTTTCTGATTTGGGGGTAGTTTTTGACTTCAAATTTATATTCAAAAATCACCTAGATTACATTATACCAAAAGCTTATGCGATGTTTTATTTTATTCCTAGAAATATGTATAAATTCTCTAATCCTTACACAAAAAAAGTTTTGTTCTCTACTTTTGTACGTTCCAAACTCGAGTATGCATCGGTTATTTGGAATCCTGTTGCATCAATTCATTCTATGCGGATTGAAAAAGTACAGAAAGTGTTTCCAAGGTATGCTTTGTCGTCACTTAACCTTACTTCTCCTTTACCGTCCTATGAAAGACGCTGTGCATTCATTTCGTTGCAAACTTTGGAGGCGAGAAGGAACATAGCGTCTGTTATGTTTCTTCTTTCCGTTGTTTCGGAATATATTGATTGTCCGGATCTACTTGCACTCATACGCTTTAATGCTCCATCTCGCTCTCTCCGTCATATGTATATTTTTAATATTGTTATGCATTCGTCTAATTATATTTGCAATGAGCCCATTAACAGGTCAATGATTTTGTTTAATAGATTCTGCAACAACATTGACCTTTGCCTGCCTCATAATGTCTTTAGGCAATTAGTATGTAATTTATTAAATTAGTTAAGTTATTTACTTTATTTTTGTTAATTAGTTATATAAGATATTTGCTGGTCTGAAAAAAAAAAAAATTTATTTAAAGTGTTTTCTGATTTTAGCAGAAAATTTCTGAAAAATATCTTCAATAAATAATTTTTGATTCATTGAGAATAATGTTGATACTACCATCAGAGTATCCAGAAGCCGGACAAAAAATATGGTAAATGACAAAAAATTCATGGTAAAAGTATTAACAGTGCGAGAAAATTGCGCAACAACTTTTTTCAGAGGAAATAAATGAAAAATAAGGAAAAACTGCCAAAAAATGTTAAAATTTAAGTACAATGAAAAATTAAATCAGAAATGTTTATTTATATACATATGTCAAGAGATAAGAGATAGAGGGAGATAAGAGATAGCCTTACATGTATTTTCGCTGGTTCAATTCCACCAATTTTCTATAAATATTGTGTTAAATGATTAGTACCCTCTGTTAAAACACCTTTTAATGCTTGATTCAATGAAAGCATACTTCTTGGCAGTTGGAAATCTAGTGACAAAACAAATGTCTTGAACTATGTGCCCATTATAAAACAATATGTCTTGGCTAAAATATCTCATAAAATATTAAAAAGAAAACTTCTTGATCATGTGACAAGTGGTATCTCTCCTTTTCAACTTTTTTTTCCTGGTAGGCCAATGTGTACTAGTCTAGCTGTGTTATGGAACAAAATCATTCAGATTCAGAGGGACTAACTGCTTTAAAAGAATGGTGTAATATAAACAAACTTGTACTAAACGTATTAAAATGCTGTTGTATATCATACGCTCATAACTGTGATCGAGTTTTTTATAACTACTCTATCGGGAACATGGCTCTTAATAGAAATGTTACAGTTAAAGAACTGGGCATTATATTTGACTCAAAATTAGAGTTTATTAGTCATATTGAGTACATATACATATATAATACACAATACATGTAAATAAATAATTTGTATATAAAGACATGCTAGCATTTATTAAAGGAACGCTAAATATCATAAAGACACTATTGCACTAAAATTCATTTACGTTTCCTTTATCAGGACTAGTTTAGAATATTGTTCTTTAGCTTGGAATCCGTTTTATAAAATTCACTCAGATAGAATTGAAATAATTCAAAGCCTATTCTGTAAATTTGCTTTTAAGCATATAAGCTGGGCTACAACATTTAGAAATAAACGAAGGCACGAAGTGTCTTTCGTGACACTTTTCTATGCGAAAAGTGTCTTTCATGACACTTTTCTACACGAAAAGTGTCTTTCTATACCAAAAGTGTCGCTCATGCCACTTTTCTATACGAAAAATGCATATCATAATGCTTTTCCATACGAAATTTTTTTTTCGTGACACCTTTCTGTATGAAAGTTGTCTTCAATGAAATTTTTCACGCGAAAAGATTCATGAACGGTAAAAATTGCCCAATATTTTGCCTGATTCTAACAAATTTCCTCTAATTCATTACACTGTTTGTTGCATCAAGTGGGAGCATTTATGCGTGAGGGCGAGAATATATATTTTAGTATGGTGGTAAGCCCTCATATCTGGTAAAATGTCAAATGAATTTAACAAATTTCTATTCCTTAGCTATTTGAAATTGAAGGTTGCAATAATGAGTTACCAGCAATTTATTAATCAGTTAAGAGAAATGACAGCGCGAGGTTTTGTTTTCCCCTAATTTCTTTGATATCTACAATTAAATTGCTTGACTTGGGCGTGATTCGAATATTGGACGAATGTTATAAACAAAGAAACTGATTTCACTACCAATTTTGTATGACTTTCACACGCACAGTCACACGTCATCATATAGAAGAAACGAGAATGAAAACGAAATCGAAAAGAGTCATCTTAAAGCATTCAAAAATTCCATAAACGTTTGTCTTTCCGACAGTTACACTGACCTAAATTGACGTTGCGGTCGCAGTCGCCGTCTGGAGAAATGGAATGAAAACGAAAATGAGGCTTCAGTTCTGTGTATGTGTGCTCGCTATCAAAATCAGTTGAAACGGTAATGAAATACGCGCAGAACGAAGAACAGGTGACCAATGGCAACGAACCTAACCCCTGAATGTGTGGTTATGGAGACATTTGCATACACAAATAACTGTACATTTGCGGACAAAAGTTTTTGGGACGTTGAACGTTGGCTAGATGATTTCATTTTGTACCCAGAAAATATACTTGGCGGTTTCATTTGTTTAAATCTTAGAATAATTTTTACCTGCACTGTAATGTATCCATAAGAAAATGCAAACATCTTACACGAAAGGCCGTTAATACGGGAAATATTTCAGAAAGTGCTAATGCAAATAATAAAAAGATAACCAACAAGGGCCGAGTTGCTAAGTGTCGTCAACCGTCAAGTGCCACTAATATGCTAAATGGAAAGTAGAACAACTTAAAATGGAATTAATTTGAAGAAATCACGAGAGAAATCAACATCGCATTGCTTTATTTGGCTTCTACCAATGCTAGTGGAGGTAAACGAAAAAAACGGAAAAACATTATGCTACTCCTTAACGTTTTCGAAATATTGGGGATATTATGTTTGGAGGCTCAACGATGCAGGTATAACCACAGTCCCACATTGGGGGTCTGAATCACGGTATCTCGAGTTTGAAAATTGTTTATTGTGTAACGATTACAACAAATTTTAAGGATTAGCCCTCGAAATTTGCAAAAATATACTTACATGCCCCACTTATTTCTTATAGATTCGGGGATGCACGATTTCGAATATATTATATATATATATATAACTTCAGTCAAATGAACTGACATACATACTCGTATAATAGCTTCACTCAAATTCTTTTTGTGTTGCCGCAAAAATACTCTGAATTCAATGTAAATAACCGAAGCAAAATTTTAAACTTTCTCAAGTGTAGAAGGACCGATTACATTATACCGATTACATAGGACCGATTACACAATACTAAACGCATGATGCGAGCTCATTTATACTGAAAATAGTGGAATTAAATAAAATATGCAAACATAATATTATATAAGTTAAATTAGATAATTTGTATGTGAGGTGCCAGAAAGGACGTGGTCATTTCGTGGATTTTTTCACATTTTATGTAGCATCAATATGCAATGCGTTTGGAGAGAATTTAAGTAACTTAATGATTGCAAGGGAAATCAAATCTCGATCAATCGAACAATTTAGACCACCAAACTTATGGTATATATCGGGAATTTGGTCGAATTGGGTACAATCGGTAGGAAGATACAAATATAAAAATATATGGATTAAGTCGGTTATTATTTGATCGATTTTTATTCGGCATCATAGAGACCTCTAAAATAATGTTATATAAAAACATGGACTGCTACAACCGACTGATAGAAATTGCATAGGATTGAATAAATTTTGAGACAATTTTTAACTTGTATGGGAAAAGAGATGCGGAAATGTGCTCCGTTTTTATTCTGAAGCTTTACTTCGCTTAATTCGTGCCAAATTTGACTAAATTAAATGCAATTGATTGGAAGATATGCAGCCAAAAATTTTTAAGTCAAAATCGGTGAATTTGTATGAGAGATACCAGAAATAAGTTTTAAGACAGTTATGATGTCCCCCCTGCTAGCCAGACAGAAAGACGGTCATCGCTCAATCGACTTAAAAATACATAAAACGCATTTGGTCAAAAGATACTTAGCATTTTAAATGGTTCTACATTCTTAAATGTTTCCTTATATTGATATCTTTTATATAGTGGCAGAAAAGTTTGTCAAATTTTGTTCACATTTAACGCGTAGATACAGAAACAAATAAAATAGAATCAAAAAGAAAACAGGGCATCCCATGAATGGAATGTGGGAAAGCTTTTCATGTTCAATGATCTTACAAGCATTATATTTCTAAACTCACGGAAAGGAGTCTAAAATTTAAATGATTCCGAGTATCAGATGAGAAGTTTTTGGCAGATTAGTCGACTACTTGACTATCTATCTATCCTATCTCCTTGAAGAAAGAAATATGGCTATTTCACTATACTCTAATATCATGATCGGGCACAACATAGTCTTACAAGGAACTGATTAATATTACTGGTGAAACCAGCAAAGTCAATAAATATTTATGAGACGCATCCACATATCTCGCCAGTAGTCAGTAAATAGTCCATTGAACTGTGAATCACTAGAATTGGTTTCCACATAAAATTGAACGCATCTCTGGAAAAATGTTCATTTCAAGAATTCTTTTCTTCTTTTTCTCAAAAAATATGAATTTTCACCGGAAAAGCGGGAAATGTACATTTCTTATGGATAAGGACATGTACATTTGTTTTGATACACCGTTATTTTCTAACATTTTTACATTATGTTCGTTAATTGAAAACGATATACCGTGGCAGTTGATAGATGCGGAAAGGGATAACTAATATCTACCTATACATACTATATACCTATATATTACATATCTGCAAGCGGACGGCCAATTGTTGGTTGAGATTATTGCAAACATTCAAAAATAAACTTTGGTGGAAATTTCATTGAAAAACGATTGATGGTAAAAAAATTAAAATGAAAATAAAAAATGATGAATGATGAATTTTCATTGGAAAGATGATGATTGGCAACGATTTCACCATTCTCACTTTAGTTGCGAAGAATGTGTGCATTGTCCGCGACACTGGTATACCTTGAAATGTGGTACACAACAATTGTGTCTAATTTTAAATCATGATCTTTTGATATTGTTTCAAGTGTGAACATAATTTTTAAATTTTCTCAAAAATAGTCTTGGATACAATGCATTTGTTCAATTTATAATTAAATTTATAAACTAGATAATTCTGGTTTTAAGGACGGTAGTCAAAATGTAATGAGAACATAACTTGTCCTGGTATATTATGTTAACTCCACATATATTTTTTCTGGATTTTTTCACCTCCCACATGCCAAGGACCGTCTCTAAAAACGTCAGAAACAAGAAAAAGGGAAGAATCTTAACCAATGGACATTGGAACATATTACGTAATACAGAACTAAACATTCTCAATTTATATATTGTATTTTCTTTATATTTTTCTTTGCATCCGCATGAAGTTTGGGTGATATTGCTACATCGCCATATTATTTTAAAGATATATTCTTAATGTGGTCATGTAATATGCGTGGCATTCTTCCTTTTTTGTCTTTCAAACATTTTGCATTGGGTGGATAATCCTTCCCGAACGAGGGATGCATTATGAAAATTATATCAAATTTATTATGTGGGGTGGGTGGCGCACCTTCTGCATATCATTTTCCTGTAAATAACGGAAACAAATTCTCTTGATTGCCATAATTTACCAACAAAAAAAATTGCAATAAAATCGAAAATATGTTACTTGATTGGTGGTAACAAATTTGTACGCTTGTACAAATTATACCTTTCAGGTGTCAAAGAAAAATGAAATTTTGTAAATGATATTTATTGACACATGATTCGTTCTTAACAAACAGCTGTTCTGTAGTCATCGGCATAAGGCCAAAAGTGGTTGGCAGACACAAAGACCAAATGCAAAATAATGCATAATAAGAAATGAGAGCACGGAGTGGTAACTACCAAGTGAAAGAGTTAAATTATGTGAAACAGAAAAGTTTACCTTTCACACAAGTATCAGGCAGACATTTGGCAAACTTTTTTCGTTTTATGTTTGTTTTCTTAGCTACTCGAACGCTGAGTTGTAAGTAGTTTGGCGTGCTCTTGATTTGTGTTTGGCTATGTTCAGTTCTTCAATTCAGTCACTCCCCTACCTCATTGAATTAAAATAACGGAGCTATGAGCATTGGTTCAACCACGAGTAGAAAAATAATGCCAAGAGTAATATGCAAGTAAGTGGGTCACCCAAATACTATAATCAAAGTCCGCTTGCCTGTCAGTCAGTCATTGAGCTGAACCGTTTATTTGGTTGTTTGTTTTTAACTGACTGCTGGCCAATTGTGACCACAAGTCAACAGGGCTTTCGATTTTATTCGATGTCATACTATGAAACTCCTTCCTCCTCTTCTTCGTTTCGTTATTTGTGGCATTGCAACATGTTGGGTTTATCGTTAAGGTCAACTAAACATGAAATGGCACCAAATGAAGAACATCACATGCATAGACGGAGAGTTTATGAGCAATGTATCGACATTTATGTAGTTCACAGCATCAAAGTTAAAACTATGATGTTGATTAGGTTACATTTGACTAATGGAGGAAAAAGTTATTGAAGTTGATGGTGTATTTGTTTTTGTGTCAGAAGTTTTACCAAATGATATCGACAAATAACCGTTAAAAGTCATATAGCGAGATTTTGGGAAACATCACAAGATCCATTAAGTAGATAGTTAATTTTTATGGATTGAACTACGGATTTGACTGAAGCAGAATACCAACTGATTTACTGAGGCTTACATTCTGCTTTCTTTTCGACCTTTTTTTTTGTCAACATCGCAGCAGCTGTAATATCAGGTATCCCTAATGACGACCCACTTAAAAAGGCAGCACGATGGGCACATGATGATCCATCCACATTTTAAATTGACCAAAAAATAGTTGCCTTTTGGAGTCCACAAAGTTGCTTTACTGCAGATTTTCAATTTCTTAATTTTGTTTTCCTTTTTTTATTTTCAGCGATTAAGTATTCGGGATGTGTTAAATATTGCGGTAGTCATTGTTGTGGTTGTAACAAAGCCACTATGCCTCAAGTAGAATGCAGAGTTTCGATTCCGCGTCTACCAAACGAAGATGCTTTTTGCGCCTCCCCTTTATTATGTCTGGACCGGTTGCTGCTCATGACGGGGATAATGGTGCACTGGTATATTTGCAGCCATAATTTACGTTGTTATCTGTGGCCAAGATGCAACAGCAAGAATCACAACCGTTTATTTCTTAATGCTTGCTGCTGCAATCGACCGGCACAAAGCTGCGATTTGTGTACTGCTTTTACTGACTCGGTCTATGTTTCTGGCTGCTGCTGAGCTCGAAATCGTGTTTCACTTAAACGTTTACTTTCTGTTATAAAAATTGTCATGTCTTCCCAATATTATGGATTCTCTCTGACAGTTAATTCTTTTCAACTTTATGGACTCTTGAGGTATTTGTGTTTTGTAACTTAATGAAGTCGCATCGTCTACTAAACCGTTATTAAAACACGTTTTGGCTGTATCTTTTGTACTTTTGGCTCAAATAAGACCAAAACTGCTCTTAATGTCGTGGCTACAAATGTTTCTATTTTAATTCAATTTCTAAACAAAGGAAGTTATGATTTTCGCTATGCCTTGGTTTCTTAATTGTTTTTGTTTATTTTTTAGCTTTTTGGGAACATATTTTCTTGGTTTGCCAGTTTCAAGGCAGTGACCTGTGAGAAGCATCGTTTGAATTCTGTTTCTGTGAGAAGATAATAAAGTGAAACTCGGTTTCGCTGCAAAAATACTAAATGATTATGAAAACTACTACTTCAAACTGGCTTGGCCCATATGATTTGATCATAAGAACACGAAGTGAAATTGGATTAAATTACTTTACAGAACAATGACATGTGCCAGAGATTGTCGATGCTAAGTAATTTATTAGTAGGTTCTCTGTGATTTGCAATATGGTTAACCAGTTTAGAATTGTTTAGAATATGGTTAACCAGTTTAGAACTTGAAAAGTATAGGTATATACCAATTCTATGTAGTATTTGTGGGCTGATCGGACCCTGAACATTTTATCTGAATTTTGCTAATTTTATAAGAAAAATCGCAATCATTTTTTAAAATGAAAATTCCATTTTTATGCCTTGGTAAACAGGGAGTAGTACAGGTTTACCCATTTAATGGTTTCAAAACTGCCGGTCTGGCAAGGCTGTCAGCTGTTGAATACCTGCATCTGAAGTGTTATTTATTCTATGAAGGATTTGCCATTTACGAATATGGACCGTTTAACAACCGAACAACTCATAAAACTTATTACAAAAGTGATGATTCAAACGTGGGAACTTTCCGTGCACTACGGGGTGGTTATGCTCATCATAATCGACTTGCTGTGCAATTATAAAAAAATTTGAAGAGCCCTGGAAGCGTTACGGATGTGGTCCGATGTGGTACATCGCAATGTACGCACTCCCGAAAATATCGTTTCTGTTAGTGAAATTGCGCGTATAATCAGAGCGCTATGGCTGTATGAGAACCGACATTTTTTGACCTACAATTGGGGATTATGAATTGGATGATGTGTGGTTTCAACAAGACGGTGCTACGAGCAACCCAACATGAACAATTTTGGCTTTATAGCATGAGAAGTTTCCAGAAAGCGTAATTTCACTTTTTGGCGACGTCAATTGGCCACGAAGATCATGTGATTTGATGCCGTTATACTTTTTTATGGGACTACGTCAAAGATCGTGTTTATGCGCGTAATCCTCAAACGTTGGAGCATTTGAAAACCAACAATCGTTAATTTATCGGCGAGATATCGCCCGAAATGTGCGAAAAATTGGTCGAAAGCTACCTCAAAAGGATCCACTGCTGCGATCAAACCACAGGCGTCCATTTTAATGACATTATATTTCGTACATAATGGCAAGGTCTAAGCATTATAATGAAATAAAAGTTTAATCGAAATCATAGCTTTATGTATGCTTTATTTAACTTTACTTTTCAAACCGAAATACGGATAATCCAAATTTAATACCAGTAAAAAATTAGACATCGCAATTAAAAACGTACGAGTTAAATATACAAACAAGAGATTTTTATCTTATTTTTCTCTAGCTAATCCCCGTGAAAGTTAAAAAATAACGGCTTAATTGTCGTTGGTGAAATTTTCAAGTACATCGTATGAACCATACAATGAATAAAATACGAGTACTTATGAGTTTGGAAAGAAATATATTTTGAAGAAGACATATATATTGTATGACTTTTACGAAGTATTGATTTTTTAAGGAACACCCTTGAATTTGTATTTACTATAATTTTAAAGATTACATCCACTTACCTCGTTTACGGGAAAACGGGCATTCCGTACAAAAATCCAAACAAGGACACCTGCAAAAACGGTAAATAATTGAATTAATAAACGACCTGCGTCCTGGCGAGTATAAACAATTAGAAACTGGCATTGTTTCATTTGGTGCTTTGTTATTACCGCCAGCTGATGTAAAATGAAAGTTGTGGTGCACTACACAATCAAAAAAAATCTATATTCACTGGAATATGATTGTCGTTTTGTTCGTGGAATAAAGTTAAAAAAAAGATTTTGAGATAATATTTTTGTTCTTTCAAACATAAAAAAACGGAAAATTATTTGGATACAGAAAGGTCGGTCAAAAAATTGGTTTTCTAATTTATAAAAATGTGCGGAAATGTGGTCTTTTCGTTTTTCTGACAAATGGCTAGAATTAGTTTTAACTTAAAACTTTCGATTTCAGAAAACTCTCGTGTTCTGAACAATATAGAATTTTTAGTCCGTTGAGTCCTAACCCTACACCTTTACCGAAATGTAATTTCAGCTTTCACACTTAGGCAACGAATACAAATACATATTTAATATTTATTTTTCTATTTCAGTCCTGGTGAGTAGATATTTTCGATCCCCCCCTTCTGGTACTTGGCGTACAAATGACTTATTTTCTGCGCATTCAATTTTTTACCTGTAACTGTTACCAAAATTTAAAACATCAATCGATTTTCTGCGACCTCTCCAATAGCTCTCATACGTATGATCGATTTGACCCATACATTCTTAGCTTCTGAAAATGGGTGGCTTTGCCACACTGTTTGTGGCATTTTTTTTAATTGGCCGATTTCAGTTCAGTCTCTTTTTTCACAACATGTTGCGTAGAACCGAAGAGCTCAGACTGATCCTTTCAAGTAAATGTTTCCATGAAGAACCGGGTCAGTCTCTTACAATTGATTGGTTCAAAAATGTTTCTTTACAACTCTGCAGTGTCACACAAAGTTAATTCCTAGACTTCTAGTGCGGCTGCCAAAAAGTTAGTTTCGGAATCGTTTGACAAGTCCTTATTATAATGCTTTCTGAACGGACCTACCAATGCATTCGCTGACAATTTTCGGTTTTTTTTCAGTCTTCTTAAAATTATATTGATATCGAACGACACTGGCACTGAACAAGTTTCCACAAAACCATAATTTTCTTATATACGCAAATACCGTTGCCTCCAAATAAATTAAAAATTTAACTCAATTTAGTTAAGTTAACTTAGGTCGGCTGATTTAATTTGTGCTTACAGGGTTTTGAATATCGGCTAAGAACAAAACCAAATAACCAAAATTTACTACAAATTGTTACCAATATTGTGAGAATATTGACAAGTAACCTACAGATGCTGTAGTGGCACTATGTAGAGGTACTTACAGCTGCATGACTGTCCTAACTTCATTACAAAATATGGAAAAAGGAAACAAAACAAATCAAAAAAAATATGTTACAGGCAAGAAAACTGTGTTAGATTTCTATTGTTTTAAGTTTGTTTTTATTTAGCTTCACGCTATAATTAATTAAAAATCTGCTTGAGATTACACAGATGAAACTCCATTTCCATACACGTATTTGTTAAGACTTGTAGTTGTAGTCAGCCGTATTTATTGCCTTTGCCACCGTTTCTATTAACTTTTATTATTGTTGCTGCTCCCATTCTTTTGTTTTATTTCAATTTGCTGCTGGTTTAGTTTTATAACTCGATAATTAATTAGAGCGCTAAGATTACATAGCAAAACTATACAATTTAAGTTCACCGTTTCTTCCCTTTACGGTTTTTGCTGGCGACTGCAGTGCTACCGTCTGTAGCTCCACCGTCTACAACGTCATGATAATGAATTTCCTTCTCATCTGGCCTGGCTGAGTACTCTTCAGGCATTACAGTGGCAGGTGAATTCATGGAACGCTCCACAGCTGCAGCCCACATCTAGCGAACACAAAATGCTGGAGAAAGGAACTATCACACTCACAACGTCATCATTCTCAACGCCATTGCACTAAATATCTGCTGATGGGAAGGATGATATCGCGGCAGAACGGGGAATAATTTCATGAAATTATATTGTTGCAGGCAAAAATATCCACATGCTTGGAGAGAAAAAATTTACTTTTGAGAAAAAGTAAAAAATCAGCGAACAAATTAAATTGCCTTTTTCGCGTTTATCACACATCATTACAGCTGACACTACGCTAAAGAAATAAAGTTTTCGTATTCAAAATGTGTTGAAAATTTTTCTTTATTTATTTGACTTATAAAAACACATTTTATGACTCAGTCGCCCAAGTTTGGGACTGATTTTTAACAGTCGTTCTATTGTTTGATTGAAATTTATCAGAGAATAAAACAAATACTTTAATTATTTTTTCGAGAAATAAACTACAGTTTATGTATTTTCTTGTCGCGCAATAGATTATCTTTGAATTTATTTTTTGCAACACTAATAAATCATGCGTACTTAGTAGCCCGTGATGAATTATTGAATTGAAAGAAGACCAAGAATTCTGCTAGATATTTTGCTGTGTTTCCTATCAAGACCGATCAGCTTCAATTGATATTTATTTCTGGTGAGGAATGTGGATTATTATCGTGCAGCGTAATAGTGTCAATAATTTTATGGTAACGAGGGGGACAAACTGAAATATATTCGTTATTATTATTGCTTTTATTTCGAAAATTATAACAAATTCCCATAGTGGCAGTTTTTTAAAAAGCGCTTAATATCTCAAAACGAAAAATTCCGCTTTGAGTCGTTTTTCCTTGTTTATCCAAAATTATATTTGGTACAGACCATAAATTCGAAATTGCTAGTTCCCTGCACGAGAACGACAATGAAATTAGATCAAATTTGCTTACGCCTATTAGGTACGTATTATGTTTTTTCACAAGGAAAAAATTCAACGAGATACTGTTTGCTCGTAAAAAAATATTTCACGGCATTGCCAGCTTTTTTTGTGCGATAATACAAAAAAAGTGTGGTGGAAGAATCATCTTCAAATTCTACAACTTTTTTTTATATGCAGTTTGACGGCGAAAAGTTTCAGTCAGTTTAGTACCAGCCCATACGTAAGGACTAAGAAAATGAAAACGCTCTTAATGAATGGGTGAAATAATGCGCTATGACTCAAACCCCGATTTTTCTCATTCATGAACGAATCCATGTATCAGAGTAATGGGAAATACCATGGAAAATGGGGAACGAGCGCTTACCCATGGACAACTCCTTTAAACTACATGCTTATGTTTGCTTCAAACTATAAGCCTTCAGATTTAGCATAAGATAGTTATTATTCTATAATTAGTTGACGGAGAAATTCGGAATAATATAATTTTGTTTCTTTTAATAGTTTGTCCAATTTCGGGCCTCGATTATATTTATGATTTATGTTAAATTTTAGCATTTAGTCCGAATGGTTCTAGTGTTTTCATAGCTCTTACGGATGGATGGATATGTTTAAATTGATATAGATTTTTACGACAAACATAAATACTGTATGTATTAGCTCTTGGATGAAAGAACGAGAATAAAAACCTCGTATAATTCCTTCATGTATTGAAGGGAATAAAAATGCATACATCATTTGCAAACATGAATATTTTCCACCAAGTTTCTGGTTATTAACAAATTTCCAATAACATTTTAGAACAAAGAGCCGTAAAACGCTATCTAGAAGTATGCCATTCAAAATTGCCTCCACTGAACTCTTGGATTTATTAATATTTTAATACTATGAGTGCATTTAACTCTGATATCACAAATTTTACATTTATATATATAGAGCTGATGTGGAAGATTTATGTCAACCCAATATTTTGTTAGTATCAAGAGTGTTTGTTTACAAATAACAAATTGAATGCATTTTCGATGATCCGCTTTTATACATATTTGCTTTAAATAAATGAAAATAAATCATGCACTTTGATCTGAACCTGAATTATGATTCCTCGCTCTGAAATCAATCAATATCAAGTTTTAGTATAATTTACTTTCTCAATAGGAAGTGTGATAAATACATATTTTTCGACAACGAGCATCACACTCCTAATATCTAAGAGGTTATAGTAATGTTTATTTCACAAAACCAAGTGTAGTATATTTGACATTTTCCTATTACGGAAGCATTACTTTATTCTAAAATCATATTTAAATACTGCCTGGAATCACCGGCCAAAGTTAAAGTTATGGTGGTGAAAAATACATCGAATTCCGTATTCATAATTCTCCCTATTAGAAGCTTACATAAAGCAGGCATCTTCTGCCATAAAGGTTAAATAGTGGTAGCCACTTCACGTAGTTTTTGGCAATGTGCATCACTATATCTGAGGCTGAATATGCAGATTTCAACATACAGTAAATCAAAGAAGTTTAAGTATAAGTAATGTGTATGTGACCTAGAGGACAAATAGACGTATCTGCCATTAATTCTATGCAAAACGCACTTTGAAATCGATAGTTACTTCATTGTAACAACAGAAAAATTTGCATTGCTGAATATGTAATGTTGTAGCTGTCGTTTCAGTTTTCTTAGGTCGACAAAATTAACTATTTAGATACAAATTTATTTTGAGAATTGAGAAAATTTTGAAAAAAGAGAAATATCAACTTAGCTCTACATGGGAGGTGTGTTTCAGGAGTTTCTCTGAACCAGTTTGCGATTTTCCTGTTTCCTTACTAATTTGCCAGCGTATCCATCTTCTGGTCTTCTTTTGCAATGAAATGTGGTTAACATCAACCGTGGAGTCTATAAAGTTCATTGTCGAGGACTTTGCTTGTTGGACCACTGGCATCCACAACACGACCCATTCAAAGCAACTGTTTTATTTTGATGCCCTACAACGTCGATATCGTTACATAACTCATGATTTATACGAGTACACCTCCTAGATTCCCCATTGACGACAAATGGTCAGATGAACTGATTTATAAATACCCTCACTGTATATAATTTTCCAGAAATTTAAAAGTTTTGTTTAGTAATCTATACTTTAAGATGAAGAGGTTAGGAGTAGGCAAATTAGCTGCCTATATGAAGTAGGCAAATCAGTTGAAAAAAATTTAAGGCTGACATAATTTCAAACTAATCGAGCTAATCAATGCAAATTTAATAATGCAAATTATTATGGGCACTTTCACTAGGGTTATTTTTTTATTTTCAATGTAATATGTCTTCGCGGATTCATTTAAGCTTTACACACTGAGAGTTTTTTTCTCTCACTGATATATGTAAGCGACTTTCCGGGAGAGAAAAATTGCCCCAATATTACAGGTTGTATTCAGCGGTGCAAAGTACAAAGAATTAAAAAGTTTTAAATAGATCCACATCAAATGTGACATTTTTTTTTTTTTTTGTTTTGAGGCAAGAAATATAGTGACGATTCTGACCATTTTTATTCCCAAATAACGATTTTATCATCTTTGCACCACTTGTAGATTTTCGTTAGGTTCAGTTTGCTCTATTCGTTGGGACAAACAGGCGGCAAAAATTTGCCTTAAAATACTTAGGTTATAACAAGTCACCTTCAACGCCTTGTACTATTTCATGTATCTAATGATATATCTCCCATCTCTATAGTTAAGAGTGTACTGAGTTAGCTTACGTTAACTTTAACAATTAACTGCATTTCTATTGCAAATTAAATTAACTACTTATTGTTGAGTTAATTTAAGTAGAGGATAGATAGCGTTGTAAGCAACAGCTGGAGTGGAAAATGTTACACTGCAACTTTGTGCAAATTAAAATTACTATGCACCTGAATGCAATAGGGTATTCACATCGACATCTAAAATCCCCGTCGACGCCATCAAAGCATTCGCTATTTAAATATCGAATTCACTATGTGTGGTTCAATATTTGTAAGCTTTCAACAATTTGGCAAAAATCGAAAATGAAATTGTGCCAGGATATTTTTCATAAATGCTCAATCTTTATATTAGCAATAAATTAATATTCTGCGAATTTTACCTCTATTCCGAAGTCGCTAATCAGAAGGAATTTGATTACTATATTTGGTAATCGGTTTTACACGCACATCCGTGTCTTCGCATGCATTGTTCACATTAATAATAAAGATAAGATTATATTCAAAATAAACTGGGATGAGATTTACGGCTCTCAATTCCTAGAGCGAGGAGAACATTTACATATAAACGCTTACACCTGTTTAGTACCCGACGTGTGACAAATGATAAATGGCAGTATCACAACTTTGCCCAATCATTTCCCAATGATATTTGATTTGCTTCTTAAGTTGGTATTATTGAAATCGGTGTAAATTTAAGATGACCGTTCCATAAGCTTTGCAAAAAGCTTGAATGTTCTTGGGCTTGAATAAACAAATAATAAAGGTCTACTACACAGACCGACTTAATAAGTACAGGGTAGCAGTAGCAGGGTACTACAATAAGAAATTCAAATAACTTTTTTGTAATCAATGTATTTCACTTATTTTATTTATTGCATAGAAAATTCAATTTTATTTTTTATAACTAATTGGTTTGGAAGATGATAGAAAGCAAATGACCGCCGTGCTCATTCATCCACATGCTACACCTGATCAGAAAATTATTCATTGCGGTCTGAAGACTAATTTCGTGATCGCCTCAATTATTGTTTTAATGGACTGCTAGATATAACCTCATAAAAAAGTCTGATGCAGCCAGGTTAGGTGATCTTGGGGGCCAGCGGAAAGTGGAGTTTCTGGATATTATTTTATTTGGGAATTTTCGTTGGGAATTTTCGTTCCGCCATAACATCCCTGGCTGTGTGTGCAGTTGTTCCGTCTTCCTGGAACCAAATGCGTCTCCTACACAGTTCTGGGTAGAAAAAACTCTTTCAACATCTTTAAACATCTGCTTTTGACATTGGCATTGTGTTTGTAGCACCACTCGTGCACCAGCCTGTATAAGCAAGTGAATATAATCAAGGTCAGTAAAAATTTGTGAGAAACGAAGAAACTCGTCTTTCAGTGTTCACAAACGAGTTATTTCAGCCTGCTTACGACAAATCATTATTTTGCATATATTTCCGCCCAATGTTCTTTTGCACCGAGGAAAGTCGGAAGGTGTATTGTAAATCGCTAAGTTCCTATCAACAAATGTTCTGAATTAATGCACAACACTGCATTCAGTACAACTGAACGAAAGATATGAACACAGAAATATATAGGTTGAATTATGTGATTTGTCCGGGAGTTAACAGACATCGAGGAGTTATTCCGTCGATTTATTGTATTTACCAAACATTACAATTAAATGCTACTGACAAAAAATTACTGCAGTCTATGCAATAGTAAAATTTTGTTTCGTAAAATCGGTTAATTTATATGGGAGATACCTGAAAGAGTCATGGTACATCAGTGAATTTTTACGTTCTCAGAAATAAGTTCATTAAACTTAAATTCAGTGCATCTGCTTGAAAGATATTAAGCAAAGAACATATTGGTTAAATTGGTCATTTGTATGGGAGATACCAGAAGAAGCGTGGTAACTTAGTCGATTTTTTGCTGAATGCTATTAAGCGATATAACGAATATAAACGTAGCTTGTTGCGATCTACAAATGAGTTACAGGGAAAAATTTGAATTTCGGAAAATCGTTCATTTTGTGTGACAGGTCCAAGAAATGGTGTGACACTACAATTAGTCAAACCAAAGGACAAAAACTCAGATCGTTACAGTCTGCGAATTAGAAGTTACATATATTATCTCCGGCCACGATCTGGGAAAATATTAAACTGTCCTATGTTATAAGAAGTTTTACAAATAATTATGACAGTTACGTGTCAGCCAGATAGTCGGACATGAATTAATAAGCCATGAAAAACATTTTAAACTTAAAAGCTGATGAGGAAATGCTAACGTAGCTATGAAGGAAAAATATATATATGTATATATATATAATATTATAACATAGAGGAAGAAGATAAAAGAATCTAATTCATGGTTACACAAGAAAAATTGAAGCTTGATTGATGAAATGCAATTGTGCAGTACTTGTTATTGAAACAAACAAGACTCAAAAGTAAAATGGAATTAGCACCAAGAGTTTATGTGTTAAAAATTCACAAATAATATATGGAAAAACTTGATCAAACCTAAATAACCAACATAAAAGGACGACGAACTGCTTGAGATTGAAAAAAAAAACACAATTAATAGGAATTTAGCAGAACTTCATAGATTTCACCAACGTTACTCGTTCATTTCAGAGAAGAACAAAGCGGTAAATTCCCATATTTGAATTTTGTGATTATACGAAGCGACGAGGAGACTGTCATCAAAAAGCAACAGTTTCAGTTAGAATCATAAACTGAAACTCATTTCCAAAACGTACTATTCGCTAATTTATATGTATAAGAGAAAAGGGGAAAACGCATATTATATGATAAAACAACAACAGTGAACAATTTATACAACTTCTTTCCAAACAAAAAAATGTATTTGCGTAAAAACTTTCGAACATCGCCATCGTGTCCAACAATTAAGTGAAAATGTTTACATATTTGACGTGTTTTCTGTTTAGAATTTCTGAAGATGCCATCGAAAGGAAACACAAAGATATTAACACGCAGAATATTTATTTGAAATATCACGCAATCCAAAATATATTCATGAAGGAATGAAGATATGTAACATTTGACATGGCGAAAAAGTTACGCCCGCAAGGAAGCATTTCAGGACAATTGTCGGTCTATCTGGCTGAGCGGTAGACATGATACTTGACATAAATCTTTATGAGACTGCTATTATTTTCTTAGACGTAGGTAGCTGGTGAATCATATCAACCATCCCTTCAAATATGTATCTTGTAATACTTGCTAAAAAGTCGACTGAAAAATCATACATTTCATTTTCATTGAAACTTAGAATGCATCAGGGTTTTAGCCAATGTAGTGTTAGGAATGGGAATGAACTGCATTACCAAACTTCATAGAGTATCCCCACGCTACTCGACTTATTTAAAAACAATGATGGTTCTTCTAGACTTTAATTAATTACAATTTTGAATTTTTATTGATAATAACAGAGCGATCCACTACGAACTTTACGGCTCCGCTTTGTTTCTGCACCGGTTTTGCCTTATCTGTGAAAATACTTTTCGATGCCCAGAAAAGGCCAAGGTTGTATTCGAGATACTCCGAATTAAAAGTGTAAAGATATCTATTTATTATTATTATTATTTTTTTTCCAAAATTAGACATCTTTATGAATTTCCGAGTAGCGACTGTGTAATCCTTGGATGTTCTTCAGTTCTTACCAATCTGTAATGAAATCAAAGTAGATGTATTCCTTAAGAATATCCACACAAATATACGCATTTTCTAGATATTTTGTGACTTTTGTCTAATTTTCGCCAAATTCAAGAAGCAAAATATTAGACTCTGCTAATTTCAAAATATCGAAATTGTATTTTTGGTGCCACTCTAATATGCAACTATACATCGTAGATGTTTATACAATAGTTATACATTAAAAATCACTTCATTAAATGTAAATCGTACTCGCACACACTCAAAGTGGGACAAAACTTGGTTGATGGTGGCCTTAAATTAAATTTGAATCTGTTTTCGCTGCACATAATTTATCGAAGATGTGTAGGAAATACTGCTGGGGTTAGTGTGGATGTTTGTATGTTTGCCACATATTCTTGGTCATTATTTCAAATCCGCTTTTTATCTTTTGTTTAACAGTATCAACATTTGCTGACATACTTTTTCCAGCAGAAACTTACAACACAACGTCAGCAACTTGGTTGCATGTGGCAAAATAGCATTGGGATATTTTCCCACTGGTGTATTTTTCATCTTTTTCTTTTGTTGGAATGAAAATACATTGTTTAATATAAAACACAAACAGAAAAAAACAGACACAGATGCGGGCACAGTAGTGGAAGGGGAAGGAAGATGTTCACTCACTTTTTCGCACGTAGATACTTTCATAAACCAATACAAACATAACTAAAGCCTTTTTTGCATTATTGGGTCAATGCTTAAATTGAATTTATTAAATAAACAATATAGTGATTGTTGTTGCTGCTGCCGTTAGCGTTGCCAGTGTAAGTTGCACTTGCTGCATGCAGCGGCTAACCGACGAACAACAGCAACATCTGGACCAAAAAATAAAAATCTCCCAGAACCAAAGCTAAAATTATACAGTCGCACAACAAGTAAGTGATAATGCTTTCAATTTAGAAAAAATTAGTTGTTGTGATTTCGTTAAGAATTTAATTTTTATCCAGCGAATCTGTATTTTTTATCACAAAAGAACGTAAAAATGCTGCAGTTTTTAAAAAATATGAAGATAATTAACTTTCCATTTTTTAAATGATCCAGTACGTGAGTTCTTTCTTAGAGTACGAAAATATTTCTTTTAATTTTATAACAGAGGGAGCGCAGAACTCCGAACTGCTTGGGATCACCTTATAAGCGCAAAGTTAAATGGATAACCGCATCTAATCTTCTGTCCAAATAATTACGAAGAGGAAATTGTATATTCTACAAATCACATGTCAGCAAAACATAGTTTAAAATAATACTTCTGGCTAATTTATACTTCCCGATGGTGACATTTTAGAACGGAGAAGTCTTTCTCTCACAAAAGTGAAAGCCTTACCCACGGTGTGCGACACGCTGGGCATATTACAATGGATAGCCAAGTTAAACTTGAACTATCTAGGAATGGGGGCTGACAATTTTGGGTGCATGCTACCGAAATTGTCAGCCCTTTCTTCCAGCCAGAAGACGCCAAATTGATTATGCTAGTATGAAACATAATTCCCATTAGCGGAGGTGAGACCTACCTTACCACCTCTGCTACTCTATGGGTCTGTAGCGCTCGGTTACAATTCAACTCTACATTCGAACACAAAGTCTCTACAAAAGTCTTGGTATCAACAACAATTCGGGTGATGCTCCCACTAAGGGTCCTACGCAGAATGTGCAGTTATTAAAAAAAATCCGATATGCAAGTGCTCTCATTTTTCGTAATTATCTATAAACTTAACCAGAATAATTTATACCAAGTTATTGTGGACATGGTCCTTCATATTTAATTTACGCCCAGTTTCAGTCGTGAGAAACGTGTCACATAATATTATGTTTTAAAAGCTTGAAAGCTTCCTCCATATAATCTAAATTCCTATAAAAATAATAATAAATGCCGTTGTTTTTTAATTTTTCTTTAAAAATTAAAATTTCCTATGCCCAAGTTTTTCTCTACATTACTTAATGGAATGATTTTGAATGGTTGTTTTCTCAAATTTGTGTTTTTTTGAGTGGTTTCAATGTCTATTTTGCGTATTGCGAAAACGCCATGTTGAGCTTTCGCTTTCTCTTGTACGAGTATACTATTTCAAAGCTGAAATTTTTAACAAATGTGTGATTAATTGCATCAAATCCAACATTTTTGAGGGTAGGACCTTGGGCAGTTCACACTAGTAGAGAACTAGATTAGGGTTTACTCATACGTAAAGTTTTAGTAGATTCTTATTTTAACGTTTAAAGTATCTTCTACTGGGGTACAAGAGCGGGTGCTATCTGTCAGTGCAAGAGATGTATGCATGTACACGATGTATACAAATTTAATGTGTACAAATTTAAAAAAAATTCAAAATAAATAATTTTTAGGAGATGAAGCAGAAACTAATATTTAAAATATTACGGCAAAATCTTAGATATTAAGAGCATAACAATTGCACAAGTTATGTTAATATAGGTATAGTAAAAAGAAATACGTTATTTTTTTCAATACATGGCTTTAGTAAAAAAGTTCGATAGGATGGATTACGCTAGACGGAATTAGAACGATAAAATTTAATATGTCGCTAAAGGTAGACATCAACAAAGAAAGTAAACTCCATATTTTACAGTTTTCATTCGATAAAGGCGATAATGCAAGCTAGGCTGTTGCTGCTGAAACTGAAACCACCATTTACGTGCAATATTGGTTTGGTCGATTTCATTCGGATAATTTTGGTGTCAAAGATGTATCACATTCTGTAGCTGCACCATGCTCGAAAATATCGGTATAATTATAGATTTCGATTGCCCAGGAGTTAAATATGGTATAAAAAACCGATTGGAACCACATCAGTAACGCTGAATGTAAAAGAAAAAGTAATGTATAGGTGTCACACGAATTCATGCAAAGGAAACCTCTTGGAACGAATTTCCACACGCGAATCGCAGCAAAATGGTCCCATTTCTGAAGAGGGTGGTGAATGGTGACGAATCGTTTATGAGGACATGAAACAAAAATGGTCGTGATCGAACCCCGTAAGCTCGCGCAAACTGGATTGAGGAGCCAGGATTGACGATTAAGAGGATTTTGCTATGTGTTAAGTGATATTGGCAGGCCCCTAATTCAGACCTGTACTGTCAACTATATCACTAAGAGATTACCGCCTTTTTCTGTTCACAGCGAATGATTTTGCTGGAAAACAATTCGCCTCAAGTAAATATGTCCGTTGTTGGTTATAAAAAAAAGAATCATAATAATTTGAACGTTCTACTGAACAGCTACTTACTTGTATTGTATAGATGTTATCAGTTACTTAAATGGGTAAGTGTTGACACTCGGAGTAACTATAGGGTGATTCTTTAATCGTAGTTTTTTTTTTTTTTAAATTGAATAAAAGACTCAAATATCCATCACATATTAAAATTTTTTATTGGAATCGATAAATTGGTCTTTGCCATTTAATTTTTAAAGATAACTTCATGTAAATGTGGCCCGCGGCTCCGTTTCAAAATGTCCATTCGGAAGGTCCAATTTTTCGAGCATTTCGGCCGGTATTCCACGAATAACGTGTGTTATGTTAGCCTGTAAGACTTTAATAGTGTTCGACTTGTCCACATAAGCTAACGACTTGACATAACCCCGCAAGAAATAATCAAGAGGCGTTAAATTGCAAGATCTTGGAGGGCGACACACAGGGCCAAATCAAGCGGTAAGTTACTCACCAAATTCATTCCTCAACATATCCATTGTTTCACGAGCAGTGTGGCATGTTGCACCGTCCTGATGAAACCACATATCAACCAAGAAAAAAAAATTCCTTGTGGTTGAGTAACACATGCCCAATCGCTGAGAACGGCGACGAATTGATAGTTCACGATCGTCATTAACACTGGTCGCTACGGCAGCAATATTTTCTTTGGTGCGCACTCTACGCATGCGAGTCGATGGTTTTATGTCCAACAAAGAAAATTTGGTGTGAAATTTGGAGGGAGATAACAGCACAAATTGTTGACTCAGCAGGTCGATTATAACGACCATAAAATGGTCGTATCAAACGATGCACATTTGTCACAGAGCACGAATTTTGATAATAAATTTCAACGATTTGCAATCACTGCTCGTTTGTTAGTCTTTCTATGATGAAATGGCATTGTGTACTTTTCACTTTGACAGGTGACATTTGGACGCCATTACCAACCAGTGCTGCCAACCTGAAAGATTTAAATCTTAAAAAATCACCCTATATTTCACTTAAATGCTTCTTTTTTACCAGACATGTTCAAAATATGCTTTAGAATTTTTCAATTTAAAAAAAATACAATTACATTTCGGAAGCTTTAAAAATTCCAATATGCATTGTAGAAATTTCAAACTGTTTAATAACTGTCCGTTCATGCTCAGAAGTTTCCAAAATGTGTTTGTACATATGTACAAAATATAATCTCACTTTTCAGGACATGAAAATTAAATGCCAATGTTTTTTTACATAAAATAAAATGTTGTTAATAAATTTCTAAGCATTTAAGTGTTTTCTAAGCAATAAAAGCAAATGTTCTAAGTTGTTAAACCATAGATTTCATTGCAAATAAATTTTGCAAAATTTTGTATCATCCGTAAGCTAACAGGTTAAATTATGCATACATACATTTTGAAAAATAAAAACTTATATGCCTTCATTGTTAGGAAAAAGTTGTTGTTTTTGATTTTCGTTTCCACTCTGCAATTATTTTGTTTCAATTATACTTTATATAAAGTTCGGTGTTAAAAACTAAGCGACACGAAGTATTTAAAAATTTCCGGGAATTGAAATATTTTTGCCGATTTTCCGGCAAATGAAGAAAGCCCAGGAAATTGCATTCCCTGTTGGAGAAACTTTAAAAGTGAACTATCGCTCGAATATATTGTAATCTTCCGATTTCCAACAGCGTAATTGTTTAACAAGATAACATCAAAATATGTCTAGTAGCGGCATTTGCTGATGCTGGTTTCGGCGATTTTGAAACCACTGTAAGAGTTCGCAAGACGTACATACTTGTACATGTATGTACATATACGAACGTTTGTGCATTGGGACTTTGTAATTTTTGTATACTGGCTTCTGCAATATGTTTTGCTTTGAGTTCTTAGAAAACTTATTGGATCCTAGTCGTCAGTTGTATTTTTATGAGATTGTATGTGTGATGTGAATATGTGAAAGTCCAAAGATTTCGTGCAGAATAAAACCTTAGAAGAAGCGCATGATATCAAAATGTCGATAAATTTAAGGAAATTGTAAAAGAAAAACATCGTCCGAACACATGAGGAATATTCTATTGACTTTCAATTTGAGCATGAAATGTGTAAATACTCGTACATACTTTCTTCATACATATTTATATTGTTAACGAGACTGACAAAAAAATCCGTGTAAGCAAGCAGAAGGGGACTTGGCTCATATTCCCATGGCCAGAGGATGGTAACCGGCTACTTTCTAAAAAAAAAAAAAGCATACATGTCTGCCCGCAGATACGAGTGAGTATCTCTGCACAGAAAGGAATTGGAGAAGCCAACAGTGTGGTGGCATCTACCATTGTTACATCGTGTGTACCCGTATTTAAAGTTTGTGGCAACATTCAGAGAATATTGTAAATATTATCAACACGTAATCCGGTCCGAGAGTACACACTACCAAATGCCACCGCCGAATGGTGGGAGACGATTCGTTGCTGACTCAACAGAATATACTAAAATCTGTGGATGCAAACAACGTAATATTGAATGTAGTCATAAATATAATATTCAAGATCAATGGAATATCCTCCAGAATACTAAGTTCGAATTCAAATTAAACACAAAACTCTTTTGTAAGCAAAAGTAGATACTAATTTATGTTCCTCTTAACATTTAGGAGCAGAATTTTTTTAAATATATTAAAAATATTCTTAAATATCTGATAACTTAGCACGGTCAGAAGTTATTCTCCACACAGTACTAAAAGAATTTTCGTGGATGTAAATACTGGTGCAACCACGAATCTTTCTCGACCCATCTTAATCCCAATAAAAGATAAAATTGGGTCGCTAGAGGATAAGTTTCACATTATCGTTCTCGATTTACTATCCTTAATGTACCTTGGAAATCCCAGCATCCCTTAAAGATAGACAAAAAACTAACTTACAAATAGGGAAGCATTCTGTACGAATGTAGTACACTGCAACCTTTAAGGATAGTTACGCTGCCCTATTAATATCTACTTACAGGTTTGAACTCAGTTTCATAAGAAAGCTATTCTTCAATAAGAAGTTAAATACGGTGTTCGCTTCAGAACGTTCGATTTTAAAATCTTCGAAAATATAAAGTATTTTTCGATGCTCTGGAATTTAAGCATATTGATAATGATTTTCTAAAACTACTTTAATAGTTTTCTGGATTGAGTAGGTATATGCTCCAGGAGGAGGATGTAGTCCAATGTAGTAGGATGTAGTCCGCAGATCCATCGTCTCTATACGAATCTATTTCAAATGTTAACCACGTGGATTGTAATTAATTTTTTTTTTTTTTGTGACTACTTATTAGCCAGTTGGCCCGAAAAGCGTATACTGTAGAATACCTTTCAATAGTAATAACAATTTGTTCATAAGTATTTAAATGTTCTTTAAATCTGTTAAATTATGTCTTTCCTGTTACAAAGATGAACGTGTTCTTGTCCAGTCACTGCAATGAACGGGCATTTCCCGTAATTATTTCTTGTCAAGTTCATTGTAGCCGACGATGAAAAGCGCATTAACGGATGCATGCAACTGCCAAGAGAGGATAAAAACTAGAATGTTTACGGTAACAGCTGTTGCAATCGCTATTACAAGTAACTAAATTGTCATACTCGTAAATAAATGCATGAAAACAGGCAAACTTGCAACAACCAACAACGACACCGTGGAAAGCATCGTAGCAACATAGACACTACATCAGAAGTGAGTCAACCAACGGCAGCGGTCAGGCATCATCCGCAAATACTAACGTGAACTCATGTACACTTGTTGCCACAAAAACCTACATCAAAATGTGGTACAGTCAAGGGGGAGGTTTGAACTACCTTGTTAGAAATTTATGGTCTAAGTTGGAACGGCAGTCTAAAAAGTTTAAACCTGAACTCATTTATTTAAATTGTCTCAATATTAAGATACTGGCAGTAATTCTGTTTCCATATAGCTTCTCTTATGGGAAATGTTACTCTAAAGAAGGAATCTTGCACGGTCTTTCTTAACTAGGTTGTAGTTTGGCCTGTTACTGGTTTCAGAATCTTCATAAGTCGTATATTAATAGGTATGATACAAAAGGTGTTGGTGCGGAAACGTCTGAGAATAGCTGGGCTGGGTCAGTATAATTATACACTTCAGGCCCGCCAAATTGGAGGTGTCGATATTCTCAAATATTCAAAACAAAACATTATTGTCATTAAAGTAGACGGGACAACATCATTATGAATTTTTACTATAGCTTTTTCACTTTTTAATTTATATACCTTCTCATTTTATACGGCAAAACTCAGAAAGTAGTTTGTAAAGTGTCAAGTATTTTTCGCCGAAATGAGTTTCATGACCGAGTTTAAAAAAAAAATCAACCGATTAACAGTACCACTTTTGACACAACCCACACAAAAGACCGATTTAACCCATACTCGTATATTCTTAGCTTCATATGTTTCAAACGATTCAGTTCAGTCAAATCTGACGCACATCATGCCTTTGGTAAACTTGGACCCTGAAATAAAACTGTACGGTTCTGGAGTACCGCGTCTGATATCTTCTATACAAAATGACCCTTTTGTTGAAATTTAATTTTCCAATAATATTAGTTCAATTGTATTGCATTATTATTATTATTGCTTGCCAAATTTTAAAAACACGAAATCTGAAGAATAGATTACGACTTTCCTTCAGATGCCTCTCTCATTTAATTACTAAATTACTTAATATGCTCGATGTATTCATCTGTCATTCAATTGCACTAAATTCAGTATAATTTAGCAGGCATCAGGCGATTATTAAATGTAAAGGTGCGAATGAGAAATCAATGGCTCCTTTTTAGTTTTTAGGAGACTTCATTAATTTACAATTTTATGCATTCTTGCTAATTTTTGCGTCTGAAAGGTAAAAGATTGTAGAAAGTGACGCAACAAACAAATTTTTTTTTATTTAGTTATAGCTCAATTTGGCAGTGGACACATTCTGCGTATTTTTTGTTGTATTGTGACATAATAATGGTCTATGCAAATTTAAAACACTATTGAGCATTCAACTTGGAAGATTCGGATTTACACGAACAGCCTGTATAACGCTCTCATCGTTTTCTACCACACTTGATGACCTTAATCGCCCGGATTTTGGTTTTTCCTGTAGTGTACCGGTCTTTCGAAGCTTTTGACCCACTTTCGAATGAGAGGAGTTCCTAACCTATTATGTATGTGGTGAAAAACCCGAATACTGTGAATATTTTACGTCCTACAGTCACCGAATCAATGTTTTTGTAAAACTCTCGCTCGCCCGTATAAAAGCTGCATTACGACTGAATTCTCAAGAGCCGAGCTATTGATTGACATCCTCATTCGGGGACGTTATACTAGACTCACCGATTACTCGACTCCCAAAAAAAAAAAAAAAAAAAAATAGATGATCGTATAATAGCTCGATCCTACGACTACAGTTGCGATTATTAAAAATTGTCTATCAATTTACTGAGAAAGAACCGCGGAAATTTTGCTAATCTTCATTTCCTTGATATTTTTTTCACATATGGGCGTTACCAACTTTATTGTATTTGAAATTTTGTATTATATTCCTTCAATTTTCATTCAATCTTATTTCTACCCTGTTAATGCAAATTTTGATTTAAACACATTACAACTGTGTTTTAGTGATATCAAAAATGTTAATCAATTTTCAATTGCAATTCACTATTATTTAAAATTACATTAGAAGTTGGAACAAAAATTTAACTTTCCCGTAATCAGCTCTACAACATGAATCGTTTGTGTCTGGAAACAATTTCAGTACTATTTCAGCGCACCATTACCATCCCTAAGGCAAGTCATTACCGCGAAAATACCTCCGACCACAGATGGCGATGGAAATGCATAGCCCAGGAATGAAACACCGACAGCAGCAGTAGTTGCTGACAGAACAAATGTTGCTACTGAAAAATCCAACTTTCGCGCAAGTGTTAGCTCAATGAAAAACGTACAACAACACTGTGCAACTGTGCAAAGTTGCGAGTTGAACAAGTACACGAAGAAGGCAAGTTCACAACTGCAATAAACCACCAAAGCACACTAAAAAAGTGGAAAAAGAAAAGAGAGATATATATTGAGGGACAGCAAGAGGGGAAATCAAGAACCAAACGAGGATAAAGTTAAAATAGCTTTTGTCTATCACTATCGGCAGCAGCAATAATAACAACCAGCCGTTCTTGTTTACTTCTAAACGAAAGACGGACTGGATCTGATATCATCCAATTAAAGGTGGAAAACTGCATCTAATAGCAGTTAATAATCAACAAAATGGTAAGGAGGAAACTGTAGCTCTGTCAAGTTGCACCTCTTGGAGTGCATATTCGTTGATCATTCTACCACCACATCTTGGATCTTTACCACATAACTGCCACAATTGCTGTTGTATTTGTAGTGGAGGTGCTGCGTTTCAAGTTGCGCAGAAGTAGAAAACCCAACGGCCGACTTATTTATACGAGTACGACGAAAATGTGTGAAACTGTTCAGTTCTAATTATATCCCTTTAATATTGTGTTTTGCGTTGTTCCATTTTTATCAGATTAGACATGGAAAGAGGTCCATAGTTGACCATGTTTTGCTTCTCAAAACATATAGAACACTAATTAACCATCGCGTTATAGAATTGCCTTCTTTGTTGTATTGTATTAGAAGGGTAATACGATTTAGCGTTAACTTTCTTATGGGAGTGTAACACGCCACATTGTGTGAGACTTCAATGCAACGTCTCGTAGCATAACGTAATCGCCAACATCCACAACAATTGGAGCAGCTTAAACGTTCGTTTGCTGCCCCACCTGCACTTTTCTTAATTACGAGGCAATGATAGCTAAGCTAAAAGTTATTTTGTTGGAAATTATGAAACTATTATCTATCACATTAAACATTTCAATACACTTCGTTTCCCCCAGCTAAATGGCTGATTGCAGAACGTAACGCTTGGAAAATGCCACAATACAAATGGTTCTCATTGTTCCATATCTATAGGTATATGTACATATAAGTAGGCACTTTATAACCACGTTCTGGACACGATGTACATAAAGGCCGCAACACGGACTTTATTTTGGTAAAACTACGATCCATTTGTTTAACATTTTAAAAAAACCGTTACGTAAGTAGATAAAGATATGTCGTTAATATAATTAACAATTTAAATGTGTACGTTTTAATAATGGGTATGTAAATATTTATTACGCCAAAGTTATATTAAGAGGCATGCTGCACAATTTTTTTGGATAAAAAAAAAATATACATATATATATATATATATATATATATATATCTATATATATATATTTATATATATACACATATATATACACAAAGTTAGTCAGATGTCAAAAGTTCGGTCTTATCCTGTACTATGAGCTGCCGTTAGAATAATAAATTATTGGGGTTTTTGTTTTATTCGAGTAATTGAATAAATCGAAAATAAGATTTCTGACAATATTTATTTGTTTGAGTTTTTCAATAAAATCACACATTTGAAGTTATTCGACTTAATTGATTGCCATAGTACAAAATAGAGACAAATTCATAAAATCTACAATTATTTTGAATAAATTATACAAAAGGATTCTCAAATGACATGAGAATTTTTAGGAGATTTTTGTTTTATCTATATATGAAATATATGAAATCATGTCCTATATAAGTAAATCATTTTTCTAAACTTTTTCTTTTAACTTTCCCCTGCATTTATGCGAATGCGACAAAACGCTGCTTTCATAAATACTCATCTTCTGATATATCAAGTACGTATAATGATTTAGAAAAATTCCGTCATTTTTATTGTCATACTGTAGCAGATAGAAACACTCTTTTGATTATCACGAAAACCTAATTTCGATGTATCGTAGACATCTGTTTAGATTAGGGGACTAAAATTTGCTTGGGTTAGGGGACTAAAATTTACAAGATGTCTTACATACTTGTAGACAGGATAAGTTCAAAATTTGTCAAAACCGATCCAGCGGGGGTAATAACACCTAAAGGCTGAGATCACATCTAAAAAATTTAAAATTTTCCAGCATTTTTCAACAATTTTATCATTTATTCGTTAATTAAAAATGGCATATAATAGTAGTTTCCCCATACTGTAAGAAACCATCTATATAATCAAGAAAAAGATACTACTGATACGCCAACTTATCTGATGATTAGGTTGTACATCGTCAACGAATGGAAATATTCATTATAATTGTTTTTAAATCACTTATAATCGTGAAATTTGTAAGTACTATTTCATATAAGCATAAAAAATTAATTAAACAAAAGTATTCTCTGTAAGAACGGAATAACTATTCATAGTTATTGCAAATTATCACAAAATGTTTGCTAAATATAGGTATATGCACACACTAACCCATTTTGCAACAAACGTACGGATGGCCCGTCCGTGGACGACAATAGATGATTGTGGATATGTACAAATTTTACCTCCTATTTAACTATAACCCCAAATTTTTGTCCATTGCATTGAATGATAATCTCACACATAATTTAAATAAATCGACCAATTAACCCCAGCTCTGGCGTCTTCCACTTCCAGGTTCATATCTTTTATGTTGTTGCACTAAATTTAGTCAAATTTGGTACACATTCAGTGTTTGCTAAAGTAGAATCTCAGAGTGGAAACAGAGCACATTGCCACACCCATTCTGGTAATTCCAATACAAATTGCCCGATTTGCAAAATCATCTATTATATTTTTTACAATTCTCAACAATATCGATTAAATAACCACGCTCCACGGGTAGCTCCATGCAAATGACCGACTTAACATATGTATTCATATCCTCCAGTCGATTATACCCAACTCGATCATATATCATGCGTTGGGTGATCTAAGTTCTGAGAACGAAAATGCCTATTCTGGCGCTTTTCATACAAGTTGATCGATTTATCAAAACTAAATTTTTTGCCGTAATTCATAATTAGTAGCCTTAAATTTCATCAATTACAGTTTATTGCGTAACATAATTGATGAAAATTGTGGACAAAATGTGAAAAAAACCGACAAAGTGACCACGCTCTTTCTGGTATCTTTCACACAAATTATCTTGGTCCTAGATTCGTATTTTTCATTCAGTTGCACTATATACATATTATTAAGCTCACATCACAAAGATCATTGTTCCTTCTACATTTCCCAAACTGAGGACTTCAGAAAATTATAGCCTTGTTTTTTTCTACTGTGCTTTAATTTTAAGTATTATGGTAGTAACACAGAAGGGTGTTTGGGTGAAGGTGTATGTAAGTCAGTTCACTTGTCCGAAATTTCTGTTCTGGGTTTCCCATACGGAATATTTGGATGCACGCAATGTTCTGCATGCTCATTTATCCTGGACTAATCGAGACTTGCTGATTGCAGAGTTATATAGAAAGAGGATAAATTCAATGACACTAACGAACAGGACTAATAGGCAACTGGAAAAAGATTTAGCCTTCGATTGGACGTAAATAGGAAATCTCCGATAGCTGCATCTCTCGAAAACAGTTTCCTTCTCCATACCAGGACTAATAGGTAACTGGAAAAAGATTTAGCTTTCGATTGGACATAAATAGGAAATCCCCGATAGCTGCGTCTCTCGAAAACTTAGTTTCCTTCTCCATACAACGATATCAACCGACAACGATTCATTTTAGTCTTCTCTTTTTTTCTAGATCGAAGGTAGTATTTTAAGCCTTGAACGGTGAACGGTGACTGAAATTTTGTTATTATTGCCAAAAGTGATTTGTATGCCCTTCACCATACGATAAGAGTCATTTCGTTTGGAGCAATTAAAGATACCGATTTAAAAACTCAAAAAGTAAACTTCTATATCGATTTAAGTAAGATCGTTCATCCATCCGCGTGCTTTATAAAATAACAATAGGAGGGTTAGCATTTAAATCAAGCAAAATTAATAAGTTAGGATTAGCATATGTATGCTCAAAGTTTGAACCCATCTCTAGAAAAGTGTTAAATAATATCAATATGTGGTGGTTGTAATAATAACACAGTACAACAGCCAATCTGGGGGGTGAGAAATTCCAAGTCAGGGTGATGGTACTAGGTCAGTATAGTAAAATCCTCAAAGGGTTTCGCGTTCGTATGTGTCAGTTTTTTTTTTTATGACCTTTTACATTTTTTCCTTATCTTGATGTTTTTTCGCTTAGTTGTAAAACTTTGGCAAAAACGTAGTTTGACATAACTCGAGAACGACTAGTTCGATTTTGCTGAAACAAATTGAGAAAAATTAAGAAATACATTTCCTTTAATCCATTCATATACTGTTTTTCTACCAAATCAACATTTTTGCAATTATAAATAAATTTATGAAGAAAATTTTGTCAAAATTTTTTTTTTTTTTTTTAATCATATAAATCCCAAACGGAAAAAAGTGTCAAGTCTTATAACTTTTACGTAAGGCCACATAACCTAAAAACAAAATGCGACATAGATCATAGAAATCGATTAACGCGTTCTGCTTTTATTCAAAATTAAGTAAAGTATGAATTTCAAAAATTTGCTCGAGATATGCTCAAAATTCCTTGGAAAAAACATTGATTGATTTTTTTTATGATCCTCAGAATTAAAAAAAAAGTAATAAAGAAAAGGTTATTTGATTTTTATGGTTGCTGTAAAAAACTGAAAAACGGTCATAAATGTGCGCGGACAATTAAAAGGAAAAAAGGAAAGTGCACTTTTGTAATTATTTGGGTTTTTTCTGTTGGCTACCTGCATGATTTTTTTACACAAATTGCACCCACATTCATGTGTGGCCATGTTTTAGAACGTCAGTAAAATATTGAAAAATACGTAGTATAAATAGGTGTTCATTGTTCGATTTTTGTCATTCATTTTGTCATAGAATATGGAACTGTGCAAGCCAGATATAAATAGCTTTTGCTACTGCTGCGGTCAATATGTCTCAACACATAAAAAAAGGGGAAATTTCAGTACTGATTTTGTTCAAATATACGAGATGTACTTCAACCAAAATGTTATAGTGAACAAAAATTGGGTGCCAAATATAGTGTGTAAAAGCTGCTACAACCGTCTAATGGATTGGAAAAATAGAAGATGTGAAAGTATGCCATTCGGTATCCCAATGACTTGGACTAATCCTGGCGAAGGTCACAATCCATTGAATTGCTATGCATGTGCGAATAAAGGAGCCGCAAAAAGGATAAGAAAATCGTATAATTACGTTGGTGTTGCAAGTGCCGCAACACCATTGCCTCATTCGGACCACATTCCTGTGCCAAAAGCTTCTAGCCCAGATATTTTATCTTCTGTGACTGCTCCGACATATGATTTACGTGATGATCCCCCATATGAGCCATCAGTATCCCATGAGCCAATTTTAATAAATCAAAATAAGCTTGATTCAATTGTTGCCAAATTGGAATTAACACAGCACAGAGCTGGCCTTGTTTTTGAAATCAAACAATTTGTTGGCACCCGGTGTGAAAGTCACAGCTTATCGAAGTCGTCAGGCAACACTCCAAAGTTTATTCCTTGTGAATGATGGAAAAACTTCTGCATATTGCCCGGATGTAGGAAAATTGATGGACGCAATGGAAATAAAATATGAAGCAGATGACTGGAGATTATTTATTGACAGTTCAGCAGTTTTACTGCATAAGACCAATAAAAAACCTTCAGTTCCAATCGCCTATAGTACAGAAACGAAAGAAACATATGATGCACTGGAAAATATTTTGAAAATGGTTAACTACGCCAAACATAGGTGGCGCATATGCTGCGATTTAAAAGTTGTAGCTATGCTTTGCGGTCTTCAAAGCGGCTATATAAAATATATGTGCTTTTTGTGCGATTGGGACACACGATTTTCCGGTGACCATGCATGCATGCCACGGATGGAAACTCAGAGAGCACAGCAGGTTACAAACGGCCAATATTATTCGTGAGCCTTTAGTACCGAAGGAGAAGATATTGCTGCCTCCACTGCATATTAAACTTGGAATTGTTAAGAATTTCATCAAAACTATCGCCAAAAGAGATGAAGTTTTCTTGTGTTTGAAACTAATATACCCGAGACTCAGCGAAAGTAAAATTAAAGAAGGTAAGTTATAATATCACATTCATTTCCCATGATTTTCCATCTTTACAAATTCATTTTTTCCAATCAGGCGTACTAAATGGTCCAGATATACGAAAGCTGATTAAAAGTGACGCATTCAACAATATTTTGATTGACGCTAAATTGGATGCATGGCAGGCAATCAAAGAAGTAATAGAAGGCTTGTTGGGAAAGCATCGTTCTACCAACTACGATGTTTCTGTCGCAAGGATGTTAAGATCGTTCTCGAAAATTGGTGTCCACATGTCCTTGAAAATCCATTATTTACATCATCATCTGGACTACTTCAGCAAACAACAAAATCATCAAGTTGCTATGCCATTTAAAATGAGGTAATACTGATTTTTTATTTTTTCAAACTCATTTTAATAAAACAAAAACTTACAGATAGAGAGGCAAAAAGTCGCCGAGTGCAATAATTGCGGAAATTTGCTGGTGGAGTAAGCTTGTGTGGCAAGACAAGGATGATCCTGATGATAAAGAATTTTCATGAGGTGCAGAAGGGCCAGCAGTGGAGTCACACATTGACATTATGTGTGGTTCAGAAACTGATGACAGCGATGAATGCGATGCCAATAGTCCCGAACAACCACCATCGAAAAAGTCTAGGCAATATTTGTTAAAATAAATAAAAATAAATAAATAAAATAAAAATAAAAAATTATAAAAATGTTGACTATATTTTTTTAGTAGTTTATGGCCAGAAGTCTGGAGTTATTGGGGAAAATTTATAAAAAACACGATAAATGACACTTTTTTTGAATAAAAACAAATATCAATATTCTTGTCAAAATGGGATACCTTCACTTAATTTTGAATAAAAGCAGAACGCGTTAATCGATTTCTATGATCTATGTCTCATTTTGTTTATAGGTTATGTGGCCTTACGTAAAAGTTATAAGACTTGACACTTTTTTCCGTTTGGGATTTATATGATAAAAAAAAAAAAAATATTTGTTGACAAAATTTTCTTCATAAATTTATTTATAATTGCAAAAATGTTGATTTGGTAGAGAAACAGTATATGAAAGGATTAAAGGAAATGTAATTCTTAATTTTTCTCAATTTGTTTCAGCAAAATCGAACTAGTCGTTCTCGAGTTATGTCAAACTACGTTTTTGCCAAAGTTTTACAACTAAGCGAAAAAACATCAAAATAAGGAAAAAATGTAAAAGATCATAAAAAAAAACTGACACATACGAACGCGAAACCCTTTGAGGTTTTTACTATACTGACCTAGTACTATCACCCTGACTTGGAATTTCTCACCCCCCAGGCAAAAACCCCAAAAATGTTCCACAGTGTAATTTGTATGCTATTGTAATGGAACCATCTAATTGTGGACACGACCATTGAAATATTGTATAAATAAAATTCATCGCGTTTTCGTCACGTACAATTGCGACACAAGAGCTTCTTCCACGAGACCATTTACGACGCCGTACATATGCCAATAGGATGTTACAGTTCGCCCATGACAACCCCGATTTTCATGAAAAAATCATAATAAGTGACGAGGCACATTTTCATTTGAATGGATATGTGAATAAACGGCAAATTATTCATCAGTCACCTTTGCATCCATTAAAAGTGACAGTCTGGTGTGCAATTTGGTCAGCAGGAATCATTGAACCTTACTTCTTTGAAACTAAAAATGGCGTAACGGTAACTGTCAATGGAGAGCGATATCGTTATTTGATTGAAAACCTTTTAATGCCACAACTGCATGCTTTGGACTTGATTAACATGTGGTATCAACAAGACGGTGCCACATCGCATACAGTTAGTATTACAATGGAATTACAGCGAGAGCTCTTTCCACAACAAGTTTTTTCAAGAAATGGTGATGTTGATTGGCTCCGCGGTCGCCTGATTTGACTGCTCCGGACTTCATTTTGTGGGGATATCTGAAAAGCAAGTTTTATGCAAACAAACCAGAAACGCTTGAGCAACTCAAACAAAATATTCGTGACGATATTAATGAAATACCGCATGAAATGTGTGAGAATGTAATGAAAAATGTTCTCAAAAGGGCTCGCATTTGTGAGGCTAACAGAGGCGGACATTTATCTGATATTGTATTCCATACACAATTGCCGACATTAGATAAAACAGTTATCAATATAAGATCCATTCTCTTTCATTTAATCAAAAATTATAAACAAACAAAGTAGTATACCTTCCCAACGGACACCCTGTATATAAACTTTGACCCGACAGAACGTTTAGCGTCTCTCCAACATTATGTGGTTCAAACCACGTGTAATAAGAAGCATTTATAAGTGCAACAGAAAACATATTTATAACTTTCTGAAATTTGAAATATTTGCAAAATTTGCTTTTCACATTATGAATAATATTAATAATGCAGCGTTTTGGAAACGTTTACGAAAGTATTACATTATCGATATTTTGAATTTAGTAAAATCCTAAACCATAAAGCTGTTGTATTTCTAACTCCGAATATAGTTTTTAGTTAAATATATACTTGTATATATATACATATATGCATATAAATAAATTATATGAAACAATTTGCAAAAAAATTTTAAAGTCGGATTTGCAACCGAGAGTAATGTTGGACGTAGACATAGTTTGTTGTACATTGAATTAAACGAGTAGGAATTAAAACTATCATATTATATTTTTAACTGACTACAAAGGTGGCGAAAGCGACAAGAAATTCACAGGTAAGAACTATACGTAAGGCCAACAAATCACAGTTTTGTATGAATTGAGTTTTTCATTCTCGAAACAACTTTGAAATATTAATAATTAACATTAGGAAATCCTCAAAATCCAAAATTGAAATCATCTACCTCACGAAGATTGTGTTAAATACGGAAACATTATTTTTACAATACGCGTGTCAAAGGCTATAGGCTATACTATTGGATTCATTGCTCACAACTGATTAAATTTTGAAAAAAGTTTGAAATAGAGCATACAGCACATAAAGCAAATGTGATTTCAATGAACCCCAAAAACTTCTTAAAAAATATGCTGCTTTCATGACTACCATAAGAATTATTTATCACATGAATTTTGCATAAAAATAATCTCGATCTCCAAACTAAATATAAGATTACGAAAAATCTTTCTACCCCACTTAATAAGACTAACTTGAAAAAAGGCACATCGGTCATTGTATTATGATATCTGTTGCATGAACAGATCGCGATCCTCGATATTCCGAAAATTCATGGAAAATCCAGATATGACGTGTATTGCTCGAATTATTAATAAATGTCTGTGAAAATAACACAAATGGAATAAAATTACTTTGCTCACCATAATTAAAAAAAGAACAATAGACATTTTTCTTAAATTTGACATTTGTCCTCCAGAATCAATAGATTTTCAATACGATCCAATTTACAATATTTGGTAATAATTGATTTGAGATGTTCCATATATACTGGAAAGGCAACACATTTTTATCCAAAATGTGTCGAATTTTTAAAAGGATAGTATTTTCATCCGCTTCGACAAATTTTAGGTAGTTTATAAGACGTTTTGAAATTCAAATAAAATTCCAAAACTTATACGCATATATGAAAATCATATGTAATAACATGGTGTGAGTATTAATAAAATACGCTTAAAAGTTTTAATATGCATTTTAGGAACTTTGAAATATAGGTTATAGGAATTTTACGTTAGAAATAATAACAAATGGATTTTAAGGCTCACTTCAATCCAATCAATGATCTCATCAGTTGAGCCTCCAATAATATTTTATGTCTTTGTTGTTGGGTGCACCGAATTAATTTAAAATTTCGTTGATTTCACACAAGTGATATTAATAGTAAATACGATATAAAATTAGTGAATGCCGGTACCAAAATTCACTATACATAGTTGGTTTTGACTCCATTTTGGACCTACCCTTGTATGAATATGAATACTATATGAATATGAGTACTATACTAAGGTATATGAGAATGAGTATGAATACTATAATCGAAAGACAAAATCCAACATTAGTTATTCTATATTCAATAAGGTGATTTTTTTACTCATTTAATTATTTATTTTTATTATTCGTTTTTAACCTACATTTTATTATTCATTGACTAATACCTCTTAATATTTGTGGAAAATCTGACTTATTCACTTTTTTGTAGCAATGTTGATAGTGACAGTTTTGAACAATATCTATCTCTCCAGTTTTGATTAATTACGGTACATTTCAACAAAAACTACAATTTCATACATTTTCAGAATCCAATGATATATTCACCTCGACTTTATTTGCATATTGTGATTTTATTTTATTCATTATTTTGAAATATTTACGTCGTTTTGTATTTAATATTCTTTAGCGTAATCAATCTCAAAACGTAATCTTCTTCCTATTTCTCGTATTGAGTACAATTTGGTAAATAAAACATTATTTTAATATTTCTATCGTCGTCATAAAGGTAAAGGTCGGAAATATTCAACCCTACGAAAAATATTGTAGCAAATTTTGTTTTGTGTGCAGTTACCCAGCAAAAAAAATATAAATCAATCATAAGCAATCATATTTTTGTTGATTCCAATGCACATAGTACGAACACATGTTCTACCTTTAGAAAAGTAAATGTAATTTTTAAATAATTTACATTTTTATATCGAAAGGCATGACAATTTCATACACTACTGTTTTTAAGAATTGTTCTTTTTTACTTCCTCCTATATTTCCGCTAATGAATTTAATTTATTTCTCCTAAAAAAGTGTTTCTAAGAATGTCTGTAGTGAAAGTAGTGAAGAATGCGATTCATTCATATCACAAAATTCACTGCTGTTGACACAGTTTTATACTACCTCAAGTTCGTTACTTGTGCTTCTTGTTAACATTTTTTGAAGCAGCTTTTCATATATGTAACACGGAGCAGATAACATAAAATTGTTCTGTTTCGTTATTTTCAAAACATTTTTCATAGGAAAAGCCAGAAATGAAAAGATGCGTCCAGAAAATCTCTGCCAGTCATTAATTCGTCCCTTGCAGACTATAAATTCTGTTTAGTTTTCAATTGCGATTAAATTATTTATACCAAATTCTTTGCTCATTCTATTGCAGTTGTCTCTCATATTTGGCTTTGGCTTTGGTGAGATTAGTTTGCAATCGATTCCGGTTGTCAAAGGATTTGTGTTAGTTCTGCATGTTATTTTTTTTTTTTTTTTTTTGCATGTTTATTTGATTTAGATTCGTATATTTGGCTTTTGTTTGAAACGCTGTCGATTATTTGCAATTTAGTTCATAAATGAATTCTGTGTGTTATAATATTTGCCAACATTTCGTTGTAATCCGATTGCTGAATAAAGTCAACATTTATTTTTTGTCAAAAAAGAAGAAGGAGCAATGAGCAAATGGATTTCATGCTATATGATCAAAGCAAAAATAATGGTTAGAATCGATTTGATTTATAAATTCGCAAATGATGCGGGACATTGGCGCCGTCGACGACATTGCTGACGTGATGATATTTGCTGGTCAGTATGGAATTCTTTAAATTTAATCCTTACCTGTTGAGAATAATTTCGATGTTTTTCTGTTTGTTTGTTTGTTTTGTTGTTGTTGTTTTTTTTTTTTTTTTTTTTTTGTGAACATACAAAAATTTGATTTGGTATTCCCCTTAAAACGTTACGAAAATAGATAGGGTGGATTGCTTATTTTTTTATATTTGAGAAATCAAATATTGACACAGGGATTTATTTTTCAATCAATTCATACTTTCGACACAACAATGTAGTGATTTGATTATATTTTACCATTTCTTACTTAACGATTTTGTTTTTCGAGTACTAAAATGGCACTTTGTTATTAAGTAATCTGCACTTTGTTATTGTTGTAATTATTAATGAAAATATCCTTCCGCGCAGAAAATATCATTTGCTGTCCGGTGACTGGAAGATTCGTGTCATTTTATCCGGTGGTATGAACCAAACGCTGGCAGAACAAATATCGTACTGAGTCGCCCAGTTTATGAACTAAAAGATTTTTAACCACTTGGCATGCATCAGACCAAAAGCGAAAAGTCTTTAAAAGCTACTGTTACTTACTGCCAGCCAACGTTGTGGCCGTTGTTTGTCATCACTGTATTTCTTGGTCTGGCCTCTATTGTACCTACCAACAACCACAAGAACTACCCGACTGGTCTTGGCTCATTGATCGTAAACATGAAAGCATGCAGAGAAGCTGAGACGAAGAAGTGCAGTTTAAAGAGCAACTTTAGACGGTCAAGATACACGATGGCGAAGTACCAACATCAGCGGCGAAAAGACCAACATCAGCGGCGAAAAGAAGTGAAAAGAGTGTGTATGTGAGAGAGAGAGAGAGAGAACTCGGGCTCGCATGTTACAGTACCAAGATAAACTGTCAGCTATCCAAAGCTTGGATGTATGTATGTATGTCGCATAAAATGTTTGAATGAAAGTCGCGCAAACGCACTATCTAGCACTCGTTACTGAAGCATTCGGCGAAAAAAAAAGAGAAAGAGAAAAAACCGCTTAGAGAGACAAGCCGTGAGAATTGTAAGAAATAATTTCGAACACTGAGCTCTGTGCGTTTTGTTTGTTCTGTCAAAGAAGACCGGCTTTTTAATTATGAAAGATAAAAATTCTTTCCTTTTAATTAACATGTTCAAACTTTACTATTCAGTGACACACTGTTGCGAGTGGTTGCAAGTTCAAAACGGCCTCATGGTGAAGTTGAATATCGGCCCTCTGTCATTTATATGCTTTCTCAAAACAATGTATCTACGAGTTATTCCTATGTTGTTTCAATACAATTTATGTAAACATCTTACATCTTAGGCCAAGTTTTTCCAGAATACGAGCTGTTTAAGTAACAAATAATTTGGCAAACATTACCTAATTCCAACTAAATTTTTTATTTTTTTAATTAGGCCTAAGGAAAGGAAATTTAGTCACCATTATTCACACAAATGGTTCATGTAGAATGCCTTCAGTAGTGTTCGGGGTAAGACACGTAGCGACGTCCTGCTGGAATCACATGTCGTCCATGTCCATATCGTTTAGTTAGAACCATAAGAAATTGGTTATCACTGATCTGTAGCTCTCTTCATTAACGGTGATGTCGTGACCTACGTAGTTTTCGAAGATGTACGGACCAATGCTGGCAACCGCTGGCACCAATTCTATCCCAGACACTAACATTTTGTGGGCGGACTATCACCTGGTGAACTTCGTATTGGCTGACGCCATCCTGTATATGATAATTTTATTTGTTAATTTTTTTCAACTTTCACTAAAAATTGCGCCCCCACGCTAAAGATGATTTTTCGGACAAAATTGGGATTCTCTTCCGAGCGCTCCGAGGACTAGTCAGCGAATAAACATCGTTGTCTATAGTGATAATTTTTGAGTTCTTTGTGGAAATTGGATCTTGTACGACTGCAGGTCCAAGTACCGACGTAAAATTGCGAAAGTATAAGTTCTTGTGCACAGTGAGGAATTTGGGGTTTCTTACACATTTTCATGAATACCGTCCATGTACTCGACCGGTCAGGCGGATGTTGCATAATAACTTAACGAATCAGCCTCGGAATGTTATCACACCATGTCATCATATTACAAACCTTCATACTGCCCAAAATTTGCATGAAATAACTTCACTTGAATGACAAATTTGGACTGAATCGGACCATACTTCTCATACAAACGGATCTATGGAGTTCTAAAATTGGTCACACTATAACTTCCTAGTACATAAAGATTTGGATTATATTTGGCATGAGTTAACATATCTGTAGCCTACACTTGAAATTAAATTAGAATACACATTCTGATGTTTCCCATACAAACCCTTATACGTACAGAATTTGAACGGAACAGAAACCAATATACTTTCCATAAAAATGGGTCTACAGGCCTCGAAATTTATTTATTTTACAACAACGCTTTTGGTTAGTGCGATTTGAAAAAAATTTTGCTTTTTTATATTTTAACAAAAACCAGAAACATATCTCTGTCCATGTATGCACATGTTTTTATATGATATAAATTGAATCATAGCTGCAAAATTAATGTAAGGCATGTAGTAGAAGTACAAAGTGAAGACAAAACTTTACCAATCTGATACTTTTTCCAAATAGTTAATAAACTATTTTTATCTTCCAAAATGTTGATTTTGGACAAATATTTTTCTGCTTTTTTTCTTGCGGCAAACATTTTTCACACCGATTTGCTTCATATTGAAAATAATGACCCAAACTACCAGAAAAAATGTTATGTCCCTTCTCCCGGAAAGTTACTCTTTCACATATTAAAAGATTCTTTTTACGTTGCGAAAAATTTTTTCTTTCTATTTTCCTTTTGTTTCAAGGGCAATAGCTGTAATGGACCAGATCACAATTGATTTGCGGAAGGAACATTTGGTAATTCTTCGTAATTTGTAGTAAAACTGAGGGAGCCTTATAGATGCTAACTACAGTCGGGTGCGGGGTTCGTGTCTTACCCAAATTACTTATTCCCATTACAAGAAAAATTAAAGACTCCCAAAAAAATGAAGCAATACAAAAAATTTTGGGTGGCGAAAATTAAACTATTGAAACTAATAGAATCTAATAATTAACCCCATCGTAGTTAACGTACAACCAAAGAATATCAAGAGAGCCTTGTTGATCAAAATTTCTGAGGATTCTCGAGGTGTATTTAGGGGAATCCAAGTCTCAAACCCTCCCGTACCGATGTCCCTTTTGACCTTAGATTATGGAATTTTATGGGACCCCTTCATGATAATCACGCCGTCTAGCTTACATTAGGAAAACGCTAGAGATTTTAATTCACAGAGCCATAATACAGAATTCAGTGTATTTAATCAGAATTAGCAAATTAGACATTTATCAGATTAGGAAATATTTTAACAAATCACCATTAAGAATTTATAAATTTTTCGAAAATTATTGTTTAATTCTAATTCTTTTAATTTCTAATAATTCGGGTTATCAAAGCAAAAAAAAATATAAATTTTCATCAACATTCTCATTTTAGCACTGTTACATAAAATAATGTTTAATGTGTAAGTAAAATTTTTAACATTTCTTCTTAGAAATCTTACATGTATAATAATGTTAAACACTCACCAGTCTTTTGATCAGCAGACGTTTGAAGAGGTACCTTTTCAATGTCCCTTGTAAGTAAAATGTTAAATATTATTGCAGAGTTTTAAAAGAGTGCCTTCATGATGATGTTGATGAAGTACAATAGCCGATGATAAATTTTGACTAAAACTATATTTAAAATTAATGAAAATAAATTGATTTAAGGTAACAATTTAGTCAAGAAAACAAACAAAAAAAGTTACACATGTATAAAGACCACAATTAATTTAATTAATTCATTTAATTTCAATACTCTAATTTAATTCATTTAATTGAAATTTTTTTTTATTGTGGTCAATATACCCAATACCTTTATGATTTGCGTATTTTCAATAATGAGGGTTAGTTGCTTTTTTCCCAAAAATAATTTCTCTTCGCTTCATGTGGTACTAGGTTAGGATACCATTACACATATTTTTATTGACGATGGGCTGCAATGTGGAATTTGCCCGTCAATTTTCCTCTTGGTTAGGCTTCGATCTCTATCATTTATTCCTTGCCAATAATTAATCTCAATATTGGCAAATCGACCTCTTTGCCAACGAACAAGAGCAGTGGAGTTAATTTTACGTTTTCAATTAAAGATTTAATGGGAAGGAATACCTATTACCAGAATATAATGGAATTTTCCCTTAAAAATTGTTTCTTAGACATGTTCTCATTACTTACCTTTGGATATTTGTTTCCGTTCTTATAAAACCTCTACCCTAAGGTAGAGTAAATTGCACCAATTTCTTTGTTTAATTTACGAAGAAAATTTTATATTAATTTTCGTTTTGTTTTTAGCAATCAACTTTGAATAAGTTGTTAATGGTATTTAAACCAAATGGAGAAGGTTATGCTGTTTTTTTTATACACTTCCCAACAGACTTCTGTACTGCTCGCCGTATGTAATAGAAAGGAATGCAATAGTGCTGTTAAACTCTTACATTGCCTTGGTTTCTATTCTAGTACATGAGAATTTCAGTGGAATGTGATACCGTTTAAACTTGAATATACAAGAGAGAACTATTATGTTTTGGAATAATACCAAATAAGGCAATAGATATGCGCTGATCATCGATCATGAACTGAGAGCATTCTTGCAGTGATCCCTGTAGGTTTATGCCTAGGATACGGTTTGGAGATTCTGCTAATCGTTAACATTGTCACACATAGATGAACAGCCACTGTTAAAGCACTGTTAAATAATACAGTGTTGATGTTATAAGCGAGGCTTAGGCCACTGAACTTCTGATTTACAAACTGGAGGTTCGGAGTTCAAAGCTCGGTGAGACCAACTTTTATTCGACATTTTTTTTTAAATTGTTTGAAAAAAAATAGTTTTCTTTTTCAAATTGTTGAAAAATATATGAGGAAGTTTGAAACGTCATTACATAGCCTAACTATAATAAAAATAAAGAAGAATTGCTCAGTATCATTAATAAATATTCTCGATAGTTTCCACAATTCAGTTATACTAACCAGCAAAAATTAGGTATTGTGGCAATTTACAAAAACTCTTTTGTCCAAATGTACTCGTATTTCAAGACTTTTTTTATTCTATTGATTTATTTTTTATTCTATTATCGTACATGCCATTTTTTACGAAATTTACTTTTTGATGCAAATTTGTTCTAAAGCTACTTACTCATCAACTGGTAAAATATTATAACGATAATCGCTATAGTTACGCAGATAATACAGAATTATTTTTATCGTATGTTACACTACATTTCTTCTTGTGAGCGAATATATCGTATGTGCCAATGAAAAATATTTTGCTTATTGTAGTTGTTGCAATATTTATTTAAGATATCTTTAAAGGCAAAATAATTATTCTCAGCCAAAAGCTAAGGTTAGACCCCATAATAAAAGAGATGAGCAGAACATAAAGCTTCTAAAACAATATCTTGAGAAACTTCCGGCTGTGCCATCACATTATTGTAGAGCCAGAAGCACTAAAGTTTATTTGCCACAAGAATTTCGAAACAAGCAAACCCTTTATAGGTGCTACACTCAATATCTGAATGAGAAGAACCTCAGCAACTGTATTGTGCCAAATTGGATTTTTAGACAGGTTTTTCAAAAAGATTTTAATATAGGGTTTCATTTGCCAAAAAAGGATAAATGCACTAAGTGCGAAAATATTAAACATCTTGATGAAGAGGGGAAAAAACGTTTGGAGAATTCCGACGAGTATAGGATGCATATAAGAGACAAAGAAGAAGCCAAGGCCAATTTTTTAAGAGATTACAATGAAAGTAAAACGGTTTCCAATTTTGTTTGCGCCAGCTTCGACTTGCAAAAAGTTTTGAATACTCCATTCGGAAATAATATAACCCTTTTTTACTCACGCAAATACGTCTATTACAATTTCAGCGTTTATGAAAACGGCACTAGAAATGGCTATTGTTTTTTGTGGGGTGAGAGTGATGGTAAGCGAGGCTGCAATGAAATTTGCACAGCCCTGTATAAGTATTTAATAATCGTAGACCAAAGAAAGACAGTCAAAGACATAGGCGTATATTGCGACAGTTGCACTGGTCAAAATCGCAACAAGGCTGTATTAGCTGTGCTGGCACATTTTTAACATTTTTCAAACTTCGTTGAAAAAGTTAAAATAACATATTTACTTCCCGGCCATACAATGATGCCAGTTGATTCTGTGCATAGAACAATTGAATCATTTATACGAAGGCGTACCATTTGGTCGCCAAGTGAATGGCCGACAATTGTTCGCAATGCACGAACTAATCCATCGGAGTACAACGGCATTGAAATAGGCCACTCTGAGTTTGAAAACTGGAAGTCCTTTGCACATCTGTCACTATCAAACCAAGTTAAACTACACATAAATAAACTTCGCATAGCTTTATTAGACAAAAACTCAAATTCAATTGAACTCATTTACGGATACTCTGAAAATTCGAGCAAAAAAAGCTATAAATAGCTTTAATTTCACCTTTAAGATAGAAAAGTTGTACAAATCACCTTTATGTATCTCTTTGCAAAAATTCAATGATTTGAAAAATCTATGTTTAAAAAGTAGCATACCGTTGAAATACCATAACGAGTATTTAAATTTAACATATTCTGCACGTGAAAAAGACGTGTTAAATGAAAGCGACGAAGAAAATTAAATCACTTATTTTTATTATTGTTTTTCTTTAATGAAATCATGCTTCTGTTAAATATTGAGTACATTTTTTTGTTACTTTGTACCATTCTTAGTCAAAAATAAACAAATACTTAAAACCACAAATTAGTCTTTGTTTCAATTTATTTCTAACACTGACAAATGATAACTTACTTAATTTTCTACAGACGCATCTACGAAATGTTGTGAGCGAAATTATCCTATATGCCAAATAATACGTTTTTCTCGGAATACTTGAACTTTTCCACCGAAATACTGTTAGGTGTAGTTATATTAGTTAATTATCTATGCACATGTAAATTATGATTTTGATATTGCAAGCGAAAGCAGATAAAAGTAGAAAAAACTCTCTCCTGTAAAATTTCGTTTTTGGCACATACTATAATTTCGCGCAAAACGGTCGATATCGTCTACCCCTATTAACACTCCCTCTTTTCTTTCTGTTTGGTAGGTCGCAATAACCTAAATTTATTGCCTATCACAAACATTTTGGCACTTAAAGAAAAAAAAAACGAAAAATGTGACATTTCTATACGAATATTCATTTCTTGACATTCCTATATTCACTTATTTGTTGTTGATTAAAATATTTTGAAGAATGTGCGATTAATCGATTAATTAAACTAGTTGATTAACCATATTTTGGTTCAGTTAACCGATTAATCGGAAGTTCTGATTATTTAGATCTATGATTAATCACATTTGAATAACCTATTAAAAATTCAAATAGTTTATAAGAAAGAAACATCCAAGGAACATGTTTTTGTGTGTAAAAAATGTGTGCACCATTTTTAGTGGTGCAGAATTATAAATGTGAAATATAATTTGTTCAATTATTTAAGTTTTGATTATTGAATTGTTCAGTTAATCAAATAATCATGAGTTTTGAATAACCCAAATAACGATTAATCGATTAATTGCAAATATGATTAATCCAAGTGCATGATAATCAATTAACTAATTTGTCCACATTTTGCTTAATTGGCTTGACTGATTAAACAGTTAATCCCACATCCCTGTATATTGCAATTGTGCTAAGAATGTTGCAGACAACACGTTTTTCAAAGAATGCTGAACCTGTGTCTGTTCTAGTTCTGTTCAAAATACGTTTTCTACAATTAAAACTGAGGTTCATAACCAACACTCTTTTTCTAAAAAAAAACTTTTGACTCCAAACGAAGTGTCATCATTTTTTTTTAAATGCTATATAAAAAAATTCCATAAAAACGATAAGTCGGATCAAATTATAAAGACAGAAACATTTATTTTATCAGTAGACACGGTTAATTTTCCTGAACCCAACTGAAAATGTGTTATGTAGGACTTTATAATTCAGTGACTTAGCAAGTAGTCTATAGCCTTAGTTTCAGTACAGTATCCTATTACAGATAGAGTAAGTCATGTAAATACAATACAGCGGAAACTAATTTGTACAGCAGAAAATGTGGTAGGTTTTCATATAATTAAAGATAATTTAGAATACTTAAATCAAGTATATACATTAAACGAATTCCTATACATTTCTGAGTGCAGTCCATTTTATTTACATTTTTAAATTTACCAAAATACCAACCACTAAGTATCAAAACGACAAATATTTTTCACGTTTAAAACTTTTTTCTATTCTATATTTTAATATATTTACAGCAATTTTAACAAGCCCAGTTTTGAAAGTTAAAATGGCAAATTTGTTTTTAATTAACCCAAAAAGACTAACTAGGTTTCTAAAATTAACATACGGGCGAATTTGCCACCAGATATGATTCCTTAAAACAAAAATACCTCACACAAGAAAATTTAGGAAGCATTACAAATTTAGGTGCAAGGCAAACATATGCCATAGAAAAAAAGTTTATTAGAAAAATATTTTTGTCTACATAGTTGGCTTTTATTTATACAAAATTTTGCCACTCCGACTCCAGCTCTGTACATATTTAAACTCTCGCAGACTCCAACTTTAAGAATAAGAAGCCAAATCCACACCACTAGTTACTACAAGCGATGTGATCACAAATTCTACCTCTAATTCAACAACCTATATTTGTTTGAGCAGCGGAATTTTTTTGCTTACTGATCAACACTTCAAGCAGCCGAATAAAGGGCAGGTTTAGTAAAAGAATTTTAAATAGCAAACCGGTTCAATCCCAATTCGTCTCATAAATGCAGCATGGGAGCTAATCACAACTTATTCTATTTCTATTTCAATTCTATTTCTAGACTCACGAATGTAATTTACTGTGTAACGACGACTCCTGACGACAGTTTCAGAAAGTTTTACTAGACTACACGAAATACTCGTCAGATAAATTGAGATCACGGCCGCTCAAACAATGATTGTATGGCTATATCGGGGCTTCAACCAATGATCAGTAAGAGCCGTTTATACTAAATATTTTACCACGTCTAGTCGCATTTGATGACCTTAAATGTAGAATGGGCCTAAAAGCATTGGATGAAAAGTACCTTTCTACGAAAAATAGGTTCTGACACAATATATATTATAGAATTTAAAAAAAGTAACCTCAAGTTAGTCAAAAAACCCCGTATCCTTTTTATTTAAAAATTGCAGATTTTATGAAATTTTCATAGCATATTCCGAAGACATACGACAAAAAACACATTAACCATTAGTTTTGATTTTAATAAAAATGTAAAAAAATATTTTTTTAATTTAAACATTCTTCTACAAAATTTTAATTTTTAGAAAGAAATTAGTCATTTTACGTTGTATATAAAAACTTCATTTCGGGGTACAAGATTAACGCACAATAAAGGGGGATTGATAATTTCAGGGGCGTAGCATAGCAGTTCGTTTCCATTTGCAGAACTAAGTTTACTTACTAAATTGTACTGAATTTAACGGAATTGGATGAATGATATGCATCCGAATACAGTACATTGCACAGAGGTAGCAGAATTGAAAAAGTTGAAAAAATTGAAGTTACTGCAGCCCAATTATTACAGTTCATGGGAGGAAATTAAATTTTAATAAATCATTCAATTTGAGAGGGAAGTACTACCTATAGAATGAGCATGACACTGCATTTAATTTTCGTAAATAAACTGACCGAAATCTATGCAACTGGTTAAAACATATAAAGCTGAAAAATAAATGAGTTACATCAGTCATTTGTATGCGAGATACCAGAAGAGACATCATTTTTCAGATTTTACTAAGAATAACTGATTAAAACAGTGAACAAAAATTTTGTTCACTGCAGTCTATGAATTAGGAATCACAGGGAAAATTGAATCGGTGAATTAGTATGGAAGCTACCAGAGTTGGTTGACTGATCTACCTTCTGCTACGATCTGGCAGAACACAAGATTTAAAAAGTTTCATAAGAATTTACGGCAGTTATCGTTTCTACCAGCCATTCAACCGACTGGCTCAATTGACTTGAAAAGTCATGAAAAAATATTCTTTTCCAAAAACTTCCTTCCTTCATTTTTACTAAAATCAACTATCGGAACCAATTAGTTTAGTTAACTAAACGAGGGCTGTCCCAAAACAATCAGAACTGACATATAGATGGTGTCAGTATTTTGAAAAAACAATATTACATTTTTGTGAAAAGTGGCAACCTTATAGAACATATGTTCTAAGTTCAAAGGCGCCACGTGGTTTAGTATTTTTCATTAAACTATCTCAGTGAATTTGTAAACATAGAAAACATTGGTTACGGTAATGTATAATGTATGTGTAATTCAACATTTGCAGTTGAATCGTCTCAGACAAACCAATACTAAAGCCGAGTTACATTCTACTCTGGGGGGTCTGATTCTTCATTTGCGAGCATACTTTGAACGAGGCCGTACAAGCTGGCAAAGACGGACACCGCAGTGGTCGACCAATTGGGGTGTCCAGGCCAGACACGATTAAGAAATTCCACTGAATCCACAGCAGCAATAACATTTTAAAAAATTATTGATCGAAGATTTGAAGATGGGAAAGCTGTGCGCAAAATGGGTGCCGCGTTTGCTTTCAAAATGGCAAAAACATCGTCGTGAAGATGTTTCAGTAGTCTTTGGCGATGTTCACAGCAATAAAGCCGAATTTTTACGTAGATTTATAACCATGGATGAGATTTGGGCTCACCAATTCACACCTAAGGCAAAAGAAGAGTCAAAACAGCGGAGTGGAATGGACCATCGCGCCTAAAAAAGCGAAGACGGTTTTATCTGCAGGCAAGGTCTCGACGTTTGTTTTTTGAGATGTGCACGGGACTATAAAGAAGATTAACTCTGCGCTTGATGGCTATTTTAAGGACTTTGACAGATCTTACTATAAGCAGCGTATGGAAGCTATTGAATATCGCTGGAAAAAGTGTATCGAGCTAAAAGGAGATTATTGTGAAAAATGAAGAAAATTTTCCCAACATTTTTGTGTTTTCTTTGTTATGTCGGCTAGTTTTGGGACCGGCCTCGTTGGAACGTTCTTATATTATTAAAATTATTAAAAATTTATTATTATTAAAAATTTGATTGTGGCTCAAAATCACTACAACATTTAACACAAAATAATTAGTACTTTTAAGAAGCTCATTTTGTTTCACAAAAATAAAATAGGAAACGTTCTATACTGAATACTGATTTTGTTAAATCCAAATTTTTAGTCGAGGTCTACTAGAATACTTCTGGTAGATAATATAGTACCAAACAAATTTCGAACAAAACGTCAGAGGAGCGGAATCCGTCAACTTACACTTTGCTAGATCGCAGCTGGGGATATGTGACCGGCCTTGCTAATACTTACCACACAAAGTAGCTGATTTTCAGTGTTTCTCCTGCAATTTCTATATTATTGGTTAGAATAAGGTGTAGTTTTATCTATTGTATTAATTTCTACTTTTCCGTAAAACTGTAGGAAACGGAATGGCTCACAAAACGCTTTCTACTTCCTTTCATAGAAATAGGCCACTTAATCAAGTGTGTACTCTCCTTAACTGTATTTTTAACTTAACTTCATTGCTGAAGCGTGTAGTTATCGTCTGCAGTGTCCTCTTTTAGATTCATAGGGGAAAATTCTGGTTCTGAGCTCCGGGAATTTTGTAATTCGAAAATTGATCAATGCCCAACATATCTATTTTAGTACCTTTAATGATATTCACTTAAATTTTGCAATGATTTACTAGTTTTTTGTGAAGTCCGGCTGATGTTTTCCTACTCGAGGACAGGAATTCAAACAAAAGATTTTATAAACACCGCTTTATTGCGGGTTTGTAGTGGGGAAATAATACTATAATTTCTTGAATTTTAAGAATGGTTTATAAAACATTTGATAAATTAATTAACGTTTGTGAGTAGAGATTCAATCCAATTTAGAAATTTCACTAAAATAGCTTTATAAACCTATTTTCAGTTTTTATGAAAAAAGCCGATAATTTTTATAATACGATGCTCTCCTTTGTATTGCCGATTTTCCGCCGATTTGAATAAAGGTACGTATTTGAAGCCTTTTTTTAAAAAGGGACTTTTTTCCTTTCCGTTTTTATTTCTTTCTATGCTGACAGGTTATTAGACCATGGTGGTTATTAGTTTTCGGATCTCTCAAATTTATGTACACACGAAGAAGGATTCTATTTATGCTATCAGTTGTTATCCTGAATTGAATTGAGTAAAAAGGATAAGAGTGTGCCGTTTTAATTAATCGGCGAGCGATAGTACAAGACAAAATAATAGAAGTAATAGTGGAATTCTATAAAAGAGGCAGAATGCCTACTTACCCCTCATGTGGCAATTTGGTAAACAGTGTAAGAGATCAGGTGACTGAACCTTTAACAAGAATTCAATGGCTCAGTCAATAATCGGACAAGTTCTTACTTTTTTATGCTAGACATTGGTTTATATATTACAAACTACTGAAGCCCTGTACTTAAACCTTTCTGTTCTGTTCTTTCTTCAGAGGGATACGGTAAAATGCAAAACTCAGTAACACTCGTTTAAAGTTTCAAGCCGCTTTTGACTAAATGTGTTTCATAACATTTTATATCAATTAAGCGATGTGCGTCTGTCTGGTTGGTAGAAACTATAACTGCCGTAAATCTTTACGTAAATCTTGAAACTTGGCACAGCCTAACATTTTGTCGGATCTCAGCGGGAATTATAAATGGACTGCACTGATACAAATTATTATATTTACAGAATTTCAATTATTCCCCATACCTTGCAATGCCTGGCAAAATTTAAAAAAGAATGGGCCGGCTAACCGTACAAATAACCGACTTTATCCACATATTGTTACCATCACAGCTTCCAAGCAATTGTTAGAAATTCAGTCAAATTTGGTGCACATCATGCGTTTTACAAAATTCGTTCTGAGAATAAAAATAGACGGCATTGTTCAGTGCGTTCTGGTACCTCCCATACAAATGATCGATGTTTCTAAATTCACATTTTTTATTCCGTTGTAATTCAGAAAGATTTGGGCATGTAAGCACCTGAGATTACCCGAGATTAAAAATGGGCAGCACTGCAATGGCGTTTTTAGTACTTGCCATATAAACTGAAATATTTTCTAAAGATCCTATTTTTGCCCTTTATTTTTAATTAGCAGGCTACAGCAACTCAAATTTTATTTCGTTACATTAATTTACAATGTTTGATATATATAGATAAATCTTTTATCTAGGTAAATCTGTTATCTCCCTTACAAATGACTTATTTAACTTATATACTCGTATTATTAGCTTTGTATTTTTTAAGATATTCTGCTGAACTCAGCCGAATTTCACCTCAAGTGCTTGATAGACTTAGTTCTGATAATGAAAATGAAAGTCATTACAATGCCGCTTCCGGCACCCTTCCACAAAAATTGAGCTATATATTGACATTTTATGTTCATCCTGTGATCCCTAATCAGTAGAATGACTTCAAGTTTTAGGTTTTTACCAATCGTATTATATTATAATGCTTGGTAAAATTGTAAAGAATTGTCCGTATAATCGGGCAATTTCTAGGAATTTTGTTCGCAAACTACTTAATTTAACCCGTGTAAATGTATTATAGGTTCATATCAACCTATGTGTACGTTCATGTCATTCGTTCATTCAATATACTGCTAAACGAACGATTTTAGTGAGCTGTAATTTCGCTTCTTTTATTGTGCTTTATTTTCAATTTTTTAAACGCCCTTCACACTGCATAATTTTACGTCAAGGCGTAAAAAAGTTGGATAAAGATATGAGTAAGTCAGTTCGCCCGACTCTAATTTCTGTACTGGTTTTTGTCAACATGGAATTTCTGCACAAATCGCCTAAAACTTTGCGCATGCTTCTCCAGGACTGTAACTGGAGTTAGTAACAACGATTGTTCTAGTACAAACATCACTTTTTCACGTTGGATTCTGCATTGAGTCATACAGAATTTCGTCAATCGTAATATTTTGTATCCCTACATTGAATCTTGCTACAAACACAAAACGTAATAACTTATTATCATTATTTAAAGATGTTGAATGAGTTTTTTTACCCAGAACTGCACCGAAAACGTATCTGTTTTAAAAGAAACGAAAATTCCCAAACAGAAGCAGCACTTTCCGCTGGCTTCCAAGGTCTCCCGACCTGACTGCACAAGGCTTTTTCTGTCAAGCAAGAGGTGTACAAAACGAACCCAAGGAATTTGAATGAATTAAAGCAGTCCATTAAAACTTCAACCACAACGAATAATTTTCTGATTAGACGTCGCATATGCGTGAATGAGCATAGAGATCATTTCGGGTTCATCGCTTTCAAAACTAAATAGTTATATAAAATATAATTGAATTTTATATACAAAAAAAAAAAAAAAAAAAAAATAAATAAATAAATAAATAAAGAAATAAATAATAAATAAATGAAATACATTGATTAAAAAAAAGTTATCCGAATTTCTCATTGAAGCACAATTAGTGTGCCGCCCTGCATAACTAGTGACAGTGAATGCCCTGTAATCGGATTTTCTGGTCAATTTTTTTTTGTTTTGACTTGCGGACGAGATGCTATGTATCAAATCTAAAACTGGTCACGAGTAAACTTAAACTAGGCGAAATCAGCTAAGTAAAGAGATATTTGCACATTCCCCCGCTTTTAGAAAAATATGCTTTCTCAGAGTTTAATCAACATTTTAACTATTTATTAGTTGATTACGCGCAAACAGCCATCCTAACTAATAATCTTTACAGGGGCCGCCCTAACATCATTAAAATATACTGAAAAACAATTATTTTCATGGGAAAAAGCGATGAAATTGATATGTTATGCATTAGTAGAGGGCACCTAAAACACCTATTACGTTAAGTCTTCTACACTGTGGATCACAGTTGACCTAAGTAGGCAAAATCATTCTGGAAGAAAAAAACTTGACCATGCAACAATTGTAGCAGCTATTCACTAACGAAGCGATAGTTGATAAATACAGGACCCAACTCAAATACGCCTTAAGGGGCCGCTGAAATTCCAGACATAACAAAAATAAAGAATCTTTTTCGATATATCGGTGTATTTTATTTATTAATTAAAAGCATTAAGTTGGAATTTACTTTTTATGACACCGCTCTATTTGTGGAAAAATTGAAAAAATGTTCAGGGAAGCTCTAATATATTTATAATATACATATATGCGTATTCATTTGAGAAAGACGTCGAAGAAGAAGTCATAAAGCCCACTTATTTGACGATGATTAGAATCATAGTCTTTGCAGCAATTTTAATATACTTGTCAAAACAAGGACAAACTTAATTCTGAAAAAAGAATCTTTTTCGATATATTCGTGTATTTTATTTAGTAGTTGGAATTTACTTTTTATGACACCGCTCTATTTGTGGGAAAATTGAAAAAATCTTCAGGTCATATTTTATTGGAAAAAACGAACTCCTTCTGTACTCGCGAAAAATAAACTTTTAGACATTGTAACGAACCATTGCATCGTCCATGATATTGTGGACCGCAATCCTTGATGTTTCGTACGTAAGCTTTGGCCACTTGTTTTGAAATGGTTTTGTAGAAGAAAGTTTTTAAGATTACGATTATTGAAAGCAGGATATTCTTCGCTCTTCTCTAAAATTGTGTTTCTGCGGATAGAGTACTTGCAATGTATGCCTTCAACAAGTCCGCTATATCTAAAGTATAAAATAAATTTCCGCAAAAAAAATCACAGTTTGTCGAAGAAGAAGTCAACAAAACCTGAACTCTTTCTGAAAAATGCTATAACACAAATTTACTAGCGTTCTGACAACACCCATGTCCACTCACTGACATGTAGTATTATTAACTGTTGCTAGCAAAAATATCACCAAAATCAAGTACCGTTAATATGAACAAATATTGCAATGTTATATGAATGCGCACATGGCTGTACGTATGTCCTTGGGCCACACCAGACACATTCATGCACTCATGCATACCGGAGAATACGTATAGACAGAAAGTCCAAAGTCCATTAACATTTAACTATTGCACAATTCCGCATTTTATGCAAATAGTGTCGAAATTTGTTTATCAAGAACAAATTGTTAAATGAGCATTAAACTATGATGCGTACAACTAAACATACCTATAGATATAATCAGGCATAAGTATGTACGTATCTACATATATCTGGAAATGCATTTGTGATGACATTCAGTTGATTTGAATTTACCATTTGTCAATACAACGATAATTGTTAGGAATAACCAACAAGTTAACAAATAAAAAACTGTTTGCAATGATTGTGCCGCACGCTACCTGCATGTTTCGTCTTACGCTCACCTATTCTTAATAATCTGTTGCACATTTTATCTAGTTTGCGACTATTATTATTTTCAATAAATATCGCAATTATAGACAGGGCCAGATTGTCAGTTTTTGTTGTAGCTTCGCCGCCAAAGACATGAACAAATAAACACAAAAAACCCAAATATCACCAAAATATGAAACCAAGCACTTCCAAGTAGCCGGCAAAATAAAGTAATTTCACATGTTACTCAATTTAGTTCTGTTCAGCAGCTGATTTTCTATGCAAGAAACTGCTAAATGGATCGAATTACTATTTTAGTTATGAAACAAAACTGTAGCGTTGATTAGTTTTTTTTTTCTTTTAACATTGTTTATACCAATTTAATTAATTTAAAAAAAAAAAAAAAATTAATATTGGAAAATAATCACATTTGAATTAGTTTAAATTATATACATTACTAGCGGACCCGGCGAACTTCGACTCGCCACAATTTAACGCCTTCAGATAAACTCCCGAGTAATAATAAAAAACAGATAGATCAAATTTCAATGTGATTTATTTGAATGGAATCGAAATCAGTAGAGAGCATTATGATGAACAATATTTTTTGATTTGTTTTCCGGCAAACAACGAAGACGGTTGTCCCCAACACGCGAACTGGCAACGTAGAGCTGACCGTACAAATCAATAGATTTGTACGAATACAGTTTTCCAGTGATTTAACTTTGAATAACTAAATTCAAGCTATCGACGTTCTTACTCTTAGCTGCTGTTATTGCCAGTTCACTAATTCAATCGAGATTTTTATAATGCCGGGGAACACTTTGGTGATGAGTTCCTCCTTCGACAATGTGATGTGGTGATTGTGCAACGCGAACTTGTGCAATATGGGCACGTCTCCATTCATTTTGTTCAGCGCGTTCCTCTTGCATTTAATTATCATAAACATTCTGACTAATTATTGCACGACATGTACGACGTCCAAGGTTTGATCGTCTAATAGGTGGAATTAGTCAAGCAAATAACTCTCCTTGAAATAGAATAAAGTCGTTGTTGACTAATCCTATTAAAAAGAAAATTATTTAACAAAAAAAAAAAAACTTACGAAATAAATGTGCAATCCATTAAGATGACCTAACTTTTTATACGCAAACTTATTTTCTAAAAAAATGATCGAATTGATAAATATTGCACTGAATTTCAATTGATCGTACTGTTTGTACCATTTACTGATGTGATACGCGATATATGAGTATCCGAAATCAGTGTAATAATAGGTAAAACTCGAATCAATTGCAGCAGGAAATATAGCACATTTGTTTAGTAGAAAATGACAATGCGAAAAGTGCACCTGTCAAATTGCGCACAGCCTAAGTTAACGTATAACGCCATCTACGGGGTTGTGGCATTAAACGCAGCGCAGCGCCATCTGTTATTTATCTCGTTAACTTCTCCACCCAAAATTCACGCAAAACATATTTCATCACAATAAATTTCATAATTTTCCGAACTTTACAACGAATTTTCCAACTTTACACGGTCCAAAATCAAACAAATTGAAAATTTTCCGGAATTTTCCGAGTTTTCCACTAACAGTTTTCTATTTTGCCATTAGAAAAGCCATTCCGGAACATTTGCACACAAAATTCCATACAAAAAAATTCATTTTCGATTTTTTTCAATTTTCCCACTTTTCCGGAGGGTTTCCCCAAAATTTTCTTTCGGAAAAACCTTCTCCAGGCAATTACGAACAACTGAGAACAAATTTGAGCCAAATTGGCCCAGCCGTTCTCAATTAATGAATTACTATACATTTTTCTCACCATTTAGCTTGATCTTCATGTGACTGAATTAATCGGGATTCTAATATCCGTTGACTGTTCCTCTCAATACGATTTGCTCGATGTTCAGGACTTTCAATCTCTCGAGAATTTCTTGATCTTGTAGCCGTACAGCCTCTGCGACCAATGTTCCTACGCCTGATTGGCGGCATCTCACTCACTTATTATGAAAGTCAATTGAAAACAAAATCAATACTATAATCTAACACTGTTTCTGACCGAAATTCATTTTTATATATAAGAGAAGAGAGAAGAAGAAGAAAAGAAAATGTTCTTCGTTTTTTCTTATAAAAAAAGTTATTGCTGAAATTATACTCACCAACACCTACATTATATGTATTGCACAAAAAATTTGAGCGCACGGTTAATTGTATTTTAAAATGTTCACTTTTTGCAGCAAACACAATAGCACTGAATAAGGCTCGTAAACAATTTTCACAAATAGCACTAATTAGGAACTTTTTAAAGTTTAAGCTTAGGCTAAGTAAAAAAATTGAGGAGTGAAAAGAAGGCAACATGATTGACAAAGTTAGGTATTTGAGTTTCTCCTAAAAGTTTTTAATACATAGAAAAATGAGAAGTGAAATAAAGTCAGTATATGAAAAACTTAAATTTTCCTATAACAGGGTCAGAAATAATGGTTTTTTTTAATTTTTGATTTCTTCGGGTGGTACCACGCCTAATAGTCCAATCCCGTCCATATTTGCAGCATAACTTACAATATGTACACCAAACTTATGTACCAAATTTTGTTCAAGTACCGTTAGCAGGAGCAGAAATAATGGATTTTTAATTTGTGGTTTGT